>JAFIRS010005941.1:0-45964 GCA_018342105.1 Gonioctena quinquepunctata | reverse complement strand
CCCTGCTTTTTTTCCCAACCCCCCCAAATTTTCCCGATTAGCATAGGCTTTTTTTAAAGGGCAATGTTGATAGAGTACGGTTTCCTGTAGCTACTGCGAAAAACAGCGTTTTTTTCCCAAGATTCATTTTATAATAAAAAAAACAACCCCTTTTTAAAATTTTTTAAAAAAACAATTTTCCCCGAAACAAATAAAAAAACCCCACCCTCGATATAGGGAAGAAAAAACTCAAAGTCCCCTTTTGGCATAAAAAAAAGGTTTTGAAAAAAGTTAAATTAAAATAAAACTAACGTTTTTGGGGATGTTTGGTAGATGCACAAACACACAAACTCAGAGAGCAAGAAAGAGAACACTAAAATAGAACGATTTTTCACAGTTCAGAGGACAGATGATGAATGAAGCTGACGGTGGGGATCGGTCACCCACATCAATTTCCTTCTGCCAATTTAAAAACGGGGAAACCCGGGACAAAATTCTGGAACTGGATGATGCAATCATTTGAACGACCCCACACGTCCCCGGTTTCCCCCATGTCCCCGGGATAGTCCCTTTTTAGCCAGCTTAGATACAAATACAAATAGTAATCGTTCCAACACTGAATAATCAAGTTAGCCCACGGTTGGGAGCGTAGCGCATACTTTTTTAAAAGGGAAACCTCTTTCAAAGGATCCACCGATATCTCATCTCAGAGTAAACAAAGGATGCCGCCGATATCCGGTCGCTTAAAAAAAACAACTGATAAGAGGAAAGTGCTGACGTAGATAATATTTCTGCAAAGACTTGTCGGTTAATTTAGGGCCGCATCATCACTGTTGACTCCCCACTTTCCAAAATGGCCGCCGCCATTCACTGATCACGTGACACTTCTGTCTTCCGTCCGACCAAAAGCTTGGGCGAAGGCAGGACACCCACGGGCCCTTCAGTCTTCCGTCCGACCAATGCCGTTGACGGATATTGGTTGACACCCCCACTTTCAATATGGCTGCTGCTCGGCTATTGGATAGCGGCCGGCAGCTATCACCACTCCCACGACCTATCACAGCTCTCCCCATCCCCACTCTCAATCACACACTCCCATCCACAACATGGCTGCCATCATTGCGACCAATCACAGACCACTCACCCCCCCAAACCCTTTTTCCCTACCCCATACAACCCCCCCCTCCCCACCCCTCTCATTAAACCGCCATTTTTTCACAAACCCCTCCCACAACGAACCGCCCATGACCGCCACCATCATCCCTACCCCCACCTTTCCGAAAACCACCTCCTCACCCACTCGCCAAAACCCACCCCAAAATAGGGGTTGCGCTAGAATCGGCATAGCCCCACTACTGACGTACAATTGTCTGGAATTTTCCGGATGATGAATAAATACTAATGATGAATTTGAATTCATGGAAGATTCCCAGCGAGCACAAGAACATCTCAGAGGTGTTAAAAGTACGATATTTTGAAACATTGAACATCCACATCGATGTTCTCTTTATATATGAATAGGACTTTTACAGAACAACCAATGTCCGCCCAGGTGACAATTTTCAGGATGTCCCTGGGATGTCACAAAATGAACTTGTTGAAGTTTTTTTATAGCCTTTAATCGCTGTAAATAAAATATTTTTAGAGATCACTTTCTGAAGCCTTTTGTTATTTATTTGGAATTTGAAGGTGTCAGATTCTATTTGAAATGGAGTTTCTTTCAATTTTATACCACCAGGAATGCATCCCTCCTTCATGATGTCTATCATGTAATCTAAATAGAGACCCTTCTTGAAAAAACGAACTTGATACATTCTGAGAGAAATTTTTCCATTGATTTATTCTGTTAGGGTGACAGTGTTGAGGTTAAAAAATATTTTTTTTATAACTTCCAAGGCTTTTATATTTCTTATGGTACTGAAATTAGGATTTCATCTCGTGAAACAGATTCGATTCGAAATATACTAACAACCAATTATGAAGATAATTGCAATATGATTAGATATTTTCCTATATATATTTTCAATTGTATCTCGGAGAAGGAAGATTTAGTTGAAATTATGTTTAGAAAGATATTAATTTTCACAGTGATTCTTCAGTTTCACCACAAACCGAATTCTATTTGAAGAGTCAATATATTTCAGGGCGCATAGGTCTGTTGGAAAAGATGAGAAGTTGTTTTTGATTTTCCAACTCTCGATAATCGGAAAACTAACAAAGTTCCTAATGGAAAAAGGACGTTTTTTTTTCAATAATCTTCAATGATACAGTTTGACCATGTCATTGCAAATTCGATCACTCTATCAAAAAATACACATTGTATGCTTCTGAGGTTATATTATGTTTCTGGACTATGTTAATGCATTTGATTCATGTAATACTTACTTTATTTACTTTTTCAGTAATGTGAAAAATGTCAATTATATAATTGGTAATAATGTTCACTACACTCATCACTTTCCACATTTTTCTCGGTGGAAAATAAAGAATAAAATTCAAACATTGCCTTTGAGAGAAGGGTGAAATCAGAATGCACCGAATCTGAATATTGAATGCAGTGTTCCATGTGCCATACATGTGCCAGGTTTATCAGGTGTACCATACTGAATGGCCAAATTGTTACAATGTAACGTGGCGGGAATTCCAAAATGAAAGCAGAAAATGAGTGGAAAGGTCATTTGGACATTGTTTTTTTTTATAATGAATAATATTGGTTTCAGTTGCTTATGAAAATATAAGAATGTTGTTTTTTTCCTGTGTAAAATAGGAGGTATTGGTATCAAAATGAAGGGATACAAAATGAAATGAATTGTTGGAAGTGAGGGATCCAAAAAATATAAATATTTTAGGATTTAATTCACATGAAATGTTTGACTTCTTGTTGTGTGAAATGATCAAATAAAATTGTCGAGAACCATTATGAAACTGGACAATAAATGTATGAACCTCTCAAGGCGAACTATGTTATGTCTAGAAAGAACATCCACGTGTTAAAATTTTTTTGACTTCGCCAATACTTCTCAGAAGGCATACAAAGAAATGCCACAGAAGAACAAATACAATAATTCCAACATCCGTTAAAGTCCTTTTTGGGAACTGTGTATTGCGTATCAAAAAAACATCCTCATGCCGACATTTTCAAAACATATCAAAACCTTTCAGAGATGTTTGTGATCGATGCGGATGGAACAATTATTATCAGTTGCAAATCTTCTGGCTTAAATGAGAAATATATATAATTAAGAAAAAATGTGCCTTTCAGTTGATATATTTTTTAATTTCTTTCAGTGGTGAGGTTGAGTGGTTTTGAAAGTTCAATGGCATTTTATTCCACCATTTGTGGATCTGATCAAATTTTACGAAATAATTCTTCTAGGTGAACTGGAAATTGCTGTTGTAAAATGCATATGCATTTTGAACCAATCAGCGAAGTATTCATCAAACATTGTTGAAATAGCATTGACTAAACAATTGGTATCCCTTTTGGTAATTCTGAATGTTTTCCAATTTTCAGTATGATTATTTGAAAAATTAGTTTGTTCAATCCAACAAAGAAATCTTGAAAGTAATGGAAAAGGGAGAACTATCCTATGGTATTATCATGTATCTAGAAGCATTCGACTGTAAGGATCATATTTCATTAGGGAAACTTTAATAATCTGGAATTTGTGGAAATTCTTATGAATGGTATGGGTCATATTTGAAAAAGAAAATAAAAAGAAAAGACAGAAAGATCCGTGGCCTTGAGTACGTCTGAGGGAGTCCCACAGGGTAGTACTATTGGTTCAATTCTGTTTATAATATTTATTGATGAGATTATTGCAGATATACTATCTGTTCACATGATGAGTCATATAGACAAGCTTCGCGATAAACTATCTAGAGTAACATGTGGCATAAGAGTTCTTAAAAGTGTTGATGCTGAAGTACTGATAACTGTATGTTATGCAAATTTCTATTATTCTATGAGAATAGTCATTTGAGGCTCAAGTGATGAGATGAACAGGTTTTTAAAAAAAAAATTTAATTTTGAAATACACGTGAAACTTATATTTATGGAACAATATAAAAAAGTATTTGGAAAATCTCATTCATACAAAATCCCTATAGTATAGTATGATGAAATTTTTTAACAATCTTCCACAAAATATAAAAAATATTGAAGTTTTCTGAAGTCTGTAAAATAATTATGTGATATGGAGTCCTATGATATCGAGCAATATTTTCTGACATGCAGAAAATTTTAAATTTTATTTTTGTGCTTATTTCATTGAGAAGAGGTGAACAAAATTGCCAATTATTTTCTATATGTGTGTTAATATTTTAAATTAAACCTATTGATATTTCATGTTTTGGTGTATTTCCTAGACGAATCATTCTGTCATTATTGTCTATAAATAAATACAATTATCTTACAATGTATGTACGTCCGCTATTTTTTTTTAAACTATCCAATCACTTTGAATGCAATTATTTGCATGGTGCTCTCACAGACCCAGAGAAAGGTTATATCCTAAATTTTTATGTATGATGTGAAGATATATTGAATTCTTGAAATATAATGAAAAACCTCACTATACATTTTATATTTAAGGTTGTAGAAGTGACGAAATGATGGCAGAAAAATATCACCATATCACAATTGATATAAAAGATGAATTAGATATTTTTTGGTTGGTTACAATTATGGATCCATACAATTCATTTTTTTTCATTTATTTTTTTAAAAATTGGTGGCACTTGGTCTGTCTCAACTTTTTTATGCCATTTATAAAAACAGTCCTTGTTCTGTGCTACAAAAGATCTGGTTACACTTCTCACATAAAAACTAGTTTTCTTGCTGCACTTTGGATTTGAGTAGAATTTTGGAGGTCCGACTTTAGTAGCGGTGATGTTGCATCTTCCTCACACAATTTTCCGGGCTCATTGGTGGGGTAGAGCAAGGAGATGATGCCGATGGAAAACCTCTTGCGTTTTTTTGTGGTTTGCATACTGATCGAAATACATTCTCATGATATAACTCAATATGTGGGATAATGGAATAATTATCAGATGCAAATCTTCTTCCAAATTTGATGAAAAAAATCTATAATGAAAGAAAAAAAAAGGCCTATTAGTTGAGATATTTTTGAATATTCGTTGGTGAGTACTTGAATTCAAAAGTCATAAGACATATTTATATTTCTCTATTGCTAAAAAAATAAACAATTCGTTTTCTGATTATTCCACCAGAACTATAATTTACATAAATTATTTCTACCATTTCTATTTGGAAAATAATGAATTAAATTTATCGTATTTGATACACTCGAAATAATATGAGATCACCAAGACTATCTAGTTGTTCGGAATGAAATCAAGAGAAATGAAACCAATTCAATCGTCTCAAAAAAGGAGATTCATTCAAAATTTATGTAAAAAATCGTGGTTTTTACCTTTTTAGTGGTATTTTGACTTATGGAAGGCTAGGTTTCTTGATAATATTGAACACAATGATATTTTTCAGTACAGTGAATGTCTATTGAGATGCCAAAAAATCAAATAGTTTAGAATCGGCAAATTATCTCCTTAAATCCCCGAATTCGTGAGATTAACTTAAACCATTGTTAAACTAGGTTTATCTCATAAACCCGTATTGAACAACTGAAACAAAATTGGTAATCTCAGTTTAACCCCAATCACCTGGTCATCCTTGATTGAACAACCGGGCCTAACAGCCCTACATTGGTGTCACTTGGTAATTCAATAAAGTTGTTGAGTTTACAGAAACTTAACAACCCCATTAACGATATGTTATTATAACCGTACTCTCGTGTCACAATTGTTGGGATAAGTTAAAGATACGAAAATTAATAATTTGCTACAGCAAATCTTCAAAATAATAATACATGGAATCACACAACAATAATTTGAAATATGGAACAGATCAAAGCAGTACACTGTTTTCATAACCTAATTTTTAATGACAACATTGCAATTGTGATTATAGGTATAGTTTTTTTGCGTTTTTTGTGGTTTAATTTAAAATGGAAAGAAGGGGACCCCGACTTCCCAGCAACAATACTAGATGATAATCGTTTGTCTTAGAGAAAACGACGACGACTTTCGTTACGGAAAAATTTCGACCGAAAATTCCGAAAGGGAAACATTAACCAAACGATTAAACTATGTTTGCTGAGCTATAGGTGGAAAGTAATCCTACCCAACACATTTTTGATAACTTCCTTGTGCAAGAAAGTGAAGTATTGCAAATATTTTGTGAATAGCAGGCATTGCAATCTGATGTCTTTGGATGTGAGGGGATATTTCAGATACCAGATCAGAATCTAATTGTTTTAACAAACGGTAGACTCCAGGAAAATACCCTTTTGGTAACGTAAAAGGATCGCTAACATCACGAAGATGTCTCCTATTAATTCGTAATTCATACCTAAAAACAAATTTAGAAGATACCTTATTTGTGGACAACTGAAAATATTGTCACAACCTTTCCTTGGCATATCTCCTTCCACAGAAAGTCATGCCATCTGATTAGTTATAAGTTATTTTCAATAAAATACGCTCAATCTTCAAATTTCTCTGATAATCTCAGAATTCCATGTACCCAAAATATTCAGCTCTCTTTTTCATTAGAACTCAGAATAATAAACTCAGAATAATAAAAAATCCATTTCTTAAATGAGCCCCTTATTGATTTGTTGAAAATATGAACAGGATGTTCATAAAATCAGATGTGGAATCATCTGCGACTGAAAGATAAACTTTAGTCACTATCTTCCGTCATAGGGTTGGCATATTTGTCTATAATTTATATTTATTCAGTGGGCGTCGCATCTCCCTCAAAAAAAAACCCTTTCTGACTGATCTCGTTATAAGGTACAATACGGCACGCATATAACCAAGATTTTGTGAATTTATTACCAAACTTATTGGTGAATGTAACACATTTTTACCAAGATGAATCTGGAAGAATAAATAATTAATTTCATTCCATTTGAGATTATTAATTTTGTACATAGCTATGCACGGTCTACTATAACATTCATAATTTCAGACATACGAAAATCTGATTAATATATTGGAATATCACAAAAATTATGAGTTTCAGCTATAAGAAAGTGAATCTTAATAGGTGCCCATTTAAAAAAAATCGAGATTTTCAATCAATTCCTCGAATAATTTTACTCACTGATTCGGGTAGTTGGACAATTTCATGAATTTGAAAGAAGCGAGTAGTCCAATCAACCTACAGTTTTCCAAATAGAGATGTCCCATCCTATACATTTCTTTCCATATCGAATTTATTCCGGACATAATTCTGCAAATCATAGTTTTATCCGGGAGCAAATAGTCATTTTGGATAAAATTGGATAAAAAGACTCATAGCACAACGATAAGTCATTTGAAAATTCATCAAATCAGACTTTCACATACAACCCGTGTATGCTGATTTTCTTTTATCATTCCTTCTTATACTGAAAGAATTTTTCAAAAAATATAATTTTCAATGTTGATGTTTTCACCAACTTCTAGAACTACGTAGTTTATTCCAGAGAAAAATTATTGCTTCTGATCTAAATACTGAAATCGAAAACAAAATTTTTAGTGTCAGAATCTCATGCAATGCGTGAATTTTTCATTCAGAAATATAAAAATATTCAAGTTCGTCGAATTTTCGTATTTTTTTTCGTATTTTCAGGTTTTCAGAAAATTTTACTTTTTTCCTCCCTCGTTAACGATGCATTGTATTTGTTATAGTTATTGAAGGTTTAACACTGAGTAACTAATTTCATCCCCACTAAAATTTCATTAGAAATCTTTTTTTTTCAATTCATTTCACACTTTTTGGCACACACTGTATAAATATTTACTTAGTATAGATATTGCTTCTATAACACCTACTCATAGCTATCCATATTATACTATTATCGGAAATATTTTTCAGCTTCTCTTATCGACCTGAAGGACCCTGAAAACGCGATGAGAGCTTTTCGACAAGCTTTGATTCTGTCTCCTGAAGACCCATATATCGTCGTGAATACCGCTTCATGCTGCCTTTCTGCTGGCTCGGATGAAGAAGCGATCGATCTCATGAAACAATATCGGTCATTGAATGAAGGGGAGCTATCTTTTAGTGAAGAGGTAATTTTTTTAGTTGCTTTAGTTATGAAATATTTTTTGGCTGCTTCAGTCCTCTGAGGAAATGCATTTGCGATGTTCGTTCTTTTGAGATAAAAATTATTCAAATATCAATATAAACAATATTTACAGGGTATAATGATGAATATACAGCAGAAAGGGTTGTTGATGAAAGTATAAAATATCAATTCGTGATTGACAAATTTACACGAAAATGTTATAATAAATAAATATAATCGATGAGTGGGCACCCACTATATAAAATCATATTGCATGCGTAACTTTCCCCCATGAACAGGACATTTATAAAGCCTACTTTCTCCAAATTAGTAGTAAATTTTTCCAGGAACTCTACATTCAGTTTACATAGGAAACTTGCAGTAGACGTTTCCAGTAAACTTCAATGTAACTCTCTTTTGGGAGTAATATGCCTGTTTTGTGAGAATGAGGATGGAAGTTAACATAGAACTGGACATCTGGAGGCTCTGGAAAATATTTCCCTAGAATCCAGGTACAAGCCATCAGATATTATGCCAGCTAGGCCCGACTTTGAAGTGAATTATGAAGTGGATATAAACAACCACCATATATTCACAACGAACCAGCCTCAATTAGAAAGAAATGCATCAGTATGGTATACTGATGGTTCCAAAATGAACGAAAGGACTGGAGTGGGAGTAACGGGTCCTAATTCTAGGCTTTCAAAATCCCTAGATAAAGCCCCAACAATTTTTCAAGCAGAAACCCATGCTATAGAAATTTGCGCCCAAGAATGCCTCGGAAGAGGCTCTATGGGGGCAGAGATCTATATCCTTTCAGACAGCCAAGTAGCACTTAAAGCTCTGAAGTAACACTTCTGGGTCTAGACTGACTTGGGATTGAAAACTCTCCTCAAGACTACTGGCTACAAACAATCAGGTTACTCTGATGTGGGTGCCAGGTCACAAGGGAATCAAAGGCAATAAAGAAGCGGACAGCCTTGCCAAGGAAGGCGCAAACACTCAATTTTCTGACCCTCTTGTGGTCTTTCCAAAGCCCACATCGACGAAGAGTTTCGGCGTTGGGAAGCTGTCTAAATTTAAAACCACTGGAACAAGGTTCCAGGGCAAAGACAAGCGGAAATGCTTCTGAGCCCATCGCCAAAGAGAGCTGAACCTCTTCTCGAATTGGACAAGAAAGACTTGAAACTGGTAACGGGACTGCTCACTGGATATTGTCCTCTAAGGTATCACCTCAAAAAGATAGATAGATCAGCGCTGTTCTGCAAAAGGCTCCTCAAGTTCATCGAAGGAGTTTCACTAACGCCCTCAAACATCAGGAACTTAGCTCCCAGGAAAACAATACGCTCCGCAAGGAGTCTCGGAATCCTGGGATTTGAATAGATGAAGGGTAATGTACAAAAGACCTTATAAGTCGAGGTACGGAGAGACTGAAGAGCCATATCGACCCCCTACAATCTACAATCTAACAGAAAAATTGTCACTGGAACAGCAGACATATCAATAAAATCATTTCATTGAATATATTGTCATTACTGTTATGTTGCCAAGTGTTACTATAAATCTGCGAAAACTACCCTAACATACCCATATGCCCTTATCGTTTGGAATGTAATATAGTCGTTGTGGTAACGCAATTTCGACATATTTGGGACACTCGCAATGTAGAGCTCGGTCGAAGTTGTGTGCAGTTGAATGTTTTGATTAGCCTCACAGAAGTAAAAAATATGTCTACATTTTTTTTTTAATTAATGGAATTCGTTTACCTTCATATATGTTCTTTCTGTTTTTGTACTCTGATATACAAAAATGTTGATATTATTTTCTTAGTATGTGGAAATAAAAAAAAGTGATTTATGAAATTTTGGCAGTAAAACTGTAAAATTTTAGTAATGCGTTTTACTAGTCCACCTGCTCTTCTTTGAAAAAGAAACATATCTTATCATATTTGGATGTGAAAACAGAATACAATCAAATGTTATTGAGACATAAAGAATCAATTGTAGCCAACAAAAATTCCAAAATTACAAAACCTCAGCTAGTGGAATGTATCTTCACAACTAGCGGTGCCATCCGGATTTTTATGGTGTGGATCTTTCAATTCCGCTTTGTATCAAGATACACACTGATAGTTGGCTGCCTTCGAATAAGGGATCTCGAGTATTATTTATTCTGATAGGTTGTTCACTTTTGAAAGTAAAGTTAATCCACTTCGACAGTAAAAGGTATCCTACATAATTTACTGACGTGACATGAAGATATATCGTATCTGAAGTTGTCACGTATATTTCAGTTACTGAAATTCCCTTTTCATCAAATAATAAATGAGTTTCGTCAAATTCGGGAATATCACTCCTGTGCGAATATGGAGACCTTCATCTGAAGGATATCCAAGTGAGATTAGGTAATTATACATAATGATGAAAATTGTGAGCACCCGGCTAAATTAATGCTGAAACTGGCAATCGCCAGATGAGCCCATCGTTGCTTTTGATAGCACACATCTCCTTGCGCTGGCTGTTAGTTGTTTTTGAGAAGGGTCCAGATCATTCCGAAGGTATGTGAATGGGTCACAAGAAGGATCTTCCTAATCACGGAGTCATTCAAGAGAATATATTTAAAAAAACATTATTTCATATCTTTAACACTTTGCATCAAGTTAACGGAAAAAATCAGAGGATAATATTTGCCAAACTGATTAACCATTTTCCATTCCATTGGTTCGATTTTGTTGAAAAACTTACCAGAAAAATATCAACTATCTCTTGAAAATCACCCCGAGTTGCAAAAATATAAATCGCAGCCGAATATTGTTTTTTTTTTATTGATATCAGTGAATTTTAATGCCTTTTCATTTTGGGAATTACTCATAGCACAAATGAACTGGGCTGGTGGTCATGAGCGTAGAGGCGCTGGCTGATGTCCAGATGGTCAGAGTTCGAATATCGGCACGGCTATTGAATAAAAGTTTATTTCTGTAGTTTCGTTGAGCGGGAGGAGATAGGTGACCAACCGAACATTCTTGGTACCTAGATATCAATCCTTCGGACTGTCCACGGTTACCAGCCGAGTGGTGCTTCGGATGACACTTAAAAAGCCCGTCCCCGTCTTCTTAACTCACACAAGTCTCTGACTTTCGTGGGTTGCTTTGCAACTGAGTTGGCGGTTAATAACAATTTTTTTTCAAACAATTTTAAACAATAGCAGAATGTCTTTGGTGGAATCTCCCATTCCATTAGTATTGATGATTATGACTCATAGCGCTGTTAGCAAAAGTTGATAGTTTCAAGTGTCTAAAAAGTATCAGTATTATCACATTAATCAATCCTCAATATGCGGAAAATTAGCCAGTAGGTAAAAAAAATATAAAAAATTTTTTTTTTTAAGAAATGCGCCACTAATACTAATTTGATCTGACGCAAAGGATTTTGCCAAATCACTTTCCCTTCAGCAGATTGATTACAAAACACAAAACAATTGAACCTTTCTTGCTCAAGAGTCACTTTTTGGTTTCAGTCGCACTACAACATAGCATTGAAAAGCACGTTCGTTGTCTGCATGTACACGGATATTCAAAGTGATCTATCATTGAAATTGATTTAGAACTTCACGCTAGCCGTGAAAAAGGTTTTTCATTTTAACAAAATACCGTATTCAGATTCCTCAGTTCATTCCGAGGTTCAGTTTCCATCAACGTATGTCCTAAACTGCATCCTCTCTGAGATACAGGGTATTGGAAAATTAGGAATTCAATGTTTTTCTTCTAATTCCTGTAAGAAAAGAATCAAAACTTGAAACACCCTTCTATTTTCAATTTTAGTAAAACAGTGGCGTAGTTAATGTTTGACATCAGTTGAGCTTATCAATATCAAAGTCGCAAAATTCCATATGACTAAATGTAGAGGCTTATGAGATATTTGCAACAAACTGAGGATATGTTCTGAGGAAGTATTGAGTAGAGACATCATTTTCTGTGTGCTATAATCGCATGATGATAATTTTTACAACATATCGGAATAGTTTTCAACTCCAGCATATCGTAACAGTCAAAATGAGACCGACAAACTTCGTATTTTTGTTCCTAATATCATTTCAAGGTGAGCAGTTCACATGGAGGGGTATGTCATAAGTGCCTTTTCAAATTTTTCCATGAACACGCGTGTATGAAAAAGACTGAACTTGGTGGACTACTTGAGGTTAAATAATGTGATAAAATGGTTTTAATTCAATTTTTTTTATGGATCAGTGTCGTGAATTCGCTGGTATGAGACTATACTTTTTTTTTAAACTGGTCGTCTGACAAATTGGTATCTGTTATCATAAAGCACATTGAAAGTCAACCTCAAATTTATAAGATTCCACTCAGATTGTACTTTTGACCATTCTTTGTTTTTATATGAAAAAAATTTACCTAACGAGGAGAAATTTATCTTTCCGTAACTTTCTCGACGCTGTCACCAGTTGTAACGAGTAACAGGTTTTTTTGGCCGTCCTCCGGTTTAAAAATAGAATATATAAGAGCTTTCTTCTGAAAATGATCTATCTCGATCTGAATGCCATTGAAACCAATTCATACGACCGATTAGTTAACGGAATAAAATTTTCAATACTTACTTAGAATATCTCCTCCTCCTCCTCCTGTAAAGTATAGTCACACTCTAAAAAAAAAAAGATATTTCATACATATAATATTTACATATTATAAGGGCAGCTGCTGTCACCAGAGTATATCAAGGAAAATTAGATACATAAGATCAATTTTGATAGAGTGTTTCTATACTAGACAATGTAAGGCACTGATTCATTATTTTTAGTCACCATCTGTTCTTAGAACACAGATTTGGCATTCGGCTCAAAATGCGAGGTATTTTTTAAATAACTTGTCTTTTCAACTAGTAAAATAATAAACTTTTTCTATTACTATCTGGAATGACTTCTTCTTTTAATGAAATAGTACATTTTTCTAGCTTAATAACCATTTTTTTCCTAATATGCTGAGATCGGGCTGCAGAAACCTGGCCAATCGAGTAACAGAATGTTTTTTTTTAAATGTTAGTACTCACAGCAAACATAAGAAAAATCATTGACTGCCTGGGCCAAAGTTGTGCATACGTTTTGTATGGCTTTTTTTTCGGAAAAAGCACCATATCAAGGTAATAACTCATTGGAAATACTTTTGACACTTATTATCTCTCCAATTGGCCAAGCGGTCTAAGGCGTCAGATTTGAACTAGTTCACGAAAGGGAGCGTCGTTGGTTCACACCCCAGCTCGGGCAGCTGTTTTTCCTTCGAAATGATGTGTTTATGGCGAATATTCGCCCCAAAACAAATCATTTCTCATGTCTCAGGTCTGGCTGCAGAAAACCTGGCCGAGTAACGAGATGAAATATTTTTACAAGCTTAAATTTAATTTCACATATGTATGTTCAGATCAAATCTTGCAAGTGAACTTTGACCCACTTCTTGTTGCTCGATTTACGTGGAATTTGGCAGATGTTCTAATTCCGGTGACAATGCATTATGGAACTTTTGCCAAAGAAAACCCGAAATGGTGGCTCCAATATGGTTGACGAATTTTGTGATTCATATAGATCGATTCCATTCAAAACTAGTATGTGGGGGGGGTTTTTGGGGTCGAACATCATGATTCATTCGGCAAAATTCATGGATTCAAGATGGCGGCTCCAATATGGCGAAGAGTTTTGTGGTAATAGCCCTATTTCGATAGAAATTTGTATGTGGGGGTTTTTTGGGTCAAAGATCATTATTTTTTTGTCAGAATTCACGAATTTCAGATGGCGGCTCCAAGATGGCGACGACGTTTGTGATTATAGTCCGATTCCATTCCAAATTAGTTTTTTGAGGTTGCAGATTATCAGTTTTTGTCAGAATTCAATAATATGACGGATTTCATGATTGACTTAAAATAATTAAATGAAAATGATTGAATAAAAATTAAGACAAGCTTTTATACAGAAAAAAAAATTCCTCAGTTGTTTGACCTAGGTTATTCTGTGAGTAACAGATTCGAAATCTTGCTGCGAAAGAATACCCATTTTATATTCGTAGCAAGCTTTTGAATCTATTACTCACATAATAACCTAGGTCAAACAAGTAAAGAAATAATTTTTGCCTTTTTGATGCTTCTGTATGAAAAATCCGTCATTCTATTGAACTCTGAGAAAAATTATGATCTATGACAACAAAAATTTTGAATGGAATCGGACCATCATAACGATACACGTCGGCATAGGATTTTTGGATCCGCCTTAAATTCATGAATTTCGACTGAGAAATCATGATGTCCGACTCCAAAAACCCACACACACCAATCTTGAATGGAATCGGACTATAATCACAAAAGTCGTCGTCGCCATCTTGGATTCGTGAATTCTGACGACGAAAATCATGATCTTCGACCCCAAAAATCCTCACATACCAATTTCTATTGGAACAGTGCTACAAAACTTATCACCATATTGGAGCCGCCAACTTGAATTCATGAATTTTGGCGAAGAAATCATGATGTCCGACCCCGAAAATCGAAACATATTCACAAAACTTGTTCGCCATTTTGACAAAAATTATATAATGCAGTGTCAGCGGAATTATGAATTTCACGTTGATCGGACAACTAGAAGTTGGTCAAAATTAATTTGCACGATATGAACTAAACATACATACATATGTGAAATCCAATAAAAGCTTGCAAGAACATTTCATTCTGTTACTCGATCGGCCAGGTTTTCTGCAGTCAGCTCTTAGACATGAGAAATGATTTGTTTTCGGAAGAATATTCGTCCCAAACAAATCATTTTTTAATTTCGAAGGAAAAAATAATAAAAAGCTGCCAGAGCGGGTGTTTGAATCCACGACGCTCATTTTCGTGAACCAGCTCAAATCTGACTCCTTAGACCGCTCGGCCAACTGGAGAGATAGTAAGTGTCGAAAGTATTTTCAACATTTTGAAAAGGAAAACATTCTCAATTGTATATTGAATAGAAAGATTTTCCTGTGAATTGGAAAATCCACGATAAATGAAGTTATTTTTTGTGAATGTCTAACAGAAAACAACTACTTCCCTGGCTAAATCCACGCTGGACATTGATAGATATTCAGAAAAGACACTTACTCAAAAGAAAAAATCTGTAATTGAAAATTTGCATTTTTATTCAGATAGTTATTTAATTTTCTATTCCAGTCTTAATTGAGAACTCATAAAGATGAATGAGGCAAAGAAGAATGTTTTCCAAAATAGAGTACTCACCAGAAATAATTCATAACATTGACGCCAGAGAGGCATCGCATTCACTAGGTCTTCAATACATTTTTGTCGACGAAAATCTATTTCACGCTTCCACGATCATCAGGAAAACCGGAAGAAATAAGAAACACATTTTCGAGAAGCAATCTCACTTTGCAAAGATGGAAAAAGTTAGAATCATTTCTTTTGGGAAGACACTTTGGAATTAGATTGATTTGTTGAAAATATGAACAGGATGTTAATAAAATCAGATGTGGAATCATCTGCGACTGGAAGATAAACTTCAGTCACTATCTTCCATCGTCAAGATAACCTCTTGTGGGGTATTCATGTAGAAAAGGGAAACATTCTCAATTGAATATTGAATAGAAATATTTTTCTGTAAATTGAAAAATCCACGATAAATGAAGTTATTTTTTGTGAATGTCTAACAGAAAACAACTACTTTCCCGGCTAAAGCCACGCTGGACATTGAACTACATCTGATAGATATTCTGAAAAGACCCTAACTCAAAAGAAAAAATCTGTAATTGAAAATTTGCATTTTCATTCAGATAGTTATTTGATTTTCTATTCCAGTCTCAATCAAGAACTCATGGGGATGAATGAGGCAAAGAAGAATGTTTTCCAAAAGGGAGTACACACCAGAAATAATTCGTAATATTGACGCAAGAGAGGTATCGCATTCACAAGGTCTTCAATACATTTTTGTCGACGAAAATCCATTCCACGCTTCCACGATCATCAGGAAGACCGGAAGAAATGGAAAACACATTTTTAAGAAGCAATCTCACTCTGCAAAGATGGAAAAAGTTAGAATCATTTCTTTTGGAGAGACACTTTGAAATTAGTGTTTTTTGACATTAAAACCTGTTATGGGGTATGATGATTCGTTGAAAATATGAACAGTATGTTCATAAAATCAAATGTGGAATCATCTGCGACTGAAATATAAACTTTAGTCACTATCTTCCATCGTCAAGATAACCTCTTGTGGGGGTATTCATGTTGAAAAAGGAAACATTCTCAATTGTATATTGAATAGAAATATTTTTCTGTGAATTAAAAAATACACGATGAATGAAGTTATTTTCTGTGAATATCGAACAGAAAACAATTATTTGATTTTCTATAGTTATGATAGTTATTTGATTTTCTATTCCAGTCCTAATTAAGAAAACATAGAGATGAATGAGGCTAAGGAGAATGTTTTCCAAAAGAGAGAACTCACCAGAAATAATTCCTAACATTGACGCAAGAGAGGCATCGCATTCACTAGGTCTTCAATACATTTTTGTCGACGAAAATCTATTTCACGCTTCCACGATCATCAGGAAGACCGGAAGAAATGGAAAACACATTTTCAAGAAGCAATCTCACTTTTCAAAGATGGAAAAAGTTAGAATCATTTGTTTTGGAGATACACTTTGAAATTAGTGTTTTCTGACATTAAAACCTGTCATGGGGTATGATAGATTGATTTGTTGAAAATATGAACAGGATGTTCATAAAATCAGATGTGGAATCATCTGCGACTGAAAGATAAACTTTAGTCACTATCTTCCATCGTCAAGATAACCTCTCGTGGAGTATTCATGTTGAACAGGAAAACATTCTCAATTGTATATCGAATAGAAAGATTTTTCTGTGAATTGAAAAATCCACGATAAATGAAGTTATTTTTCGTGAATATTTAACACAAAAAAACTACTTTTCCGGCTGAAGCCACGCTGTACATTCAACTACATCTGATAGATATTCTGAAAAGAACCTAACTCAAAAGAAAAAATATGTGATTGAAAATTTGCATTTTCATTCAGATATTTATTAGATTTTCTATTCCAGTCTTAATTGAGAACTCATAGAGATGGATGAGAAAAAGAATAATGTTTTCCAAAAGAGAGTACTCATCAGAAATAATTTGTAACATTGACGCAAGAGAGGCATCGCATTCACTAGGTCTTCAATACATTTTTGTCGACGAAAATCTATTTCACGCTTCCACGATCATCAGGAAGACCGGAAGAAATAGGAAACACATTTTCAAGAAGGAATCTCACTTTGCAAAGATGGAAAAAGTTAGAATTATTTCATTTGGAGAGACACTTTGAAATTGGTGTTTTATGACATTAAAACCTGTCATGGGGTATGATAGATTGAATTGTTGAAAATATGAACAAGATGTTCATAAACTCAGATGTGGAATCATCTACTACTGAAGGATAAACTTCAGTCACTATCTTCTATCGTCAAGATAACCTCTTGTGGGGTATTCATGTTGAAAAGGGAAACATTCTCAATTGTATATTGAATAGAAAGATTTTTCTGTGAATTCAAAAATCCCCGATAAATGGAGTTATTTTTTGTGAATGAACAGAAAACAACTACTTCCCTGGCTACAGCCGCGCTGGACATTGAACTACATCTGATAGATATTCTGAAAAGACCCTAACTCAAAGGAAAAAATCTGTAATTGAAAATTCGCATTTTTATTCAGATAGTTATTTGATTTTCTATTCCAGTCTCAATAAAGTACTCATAAAGATGAATGAGGCGGAGAAGAATGTTTTCCAAAAGAGAGTACTCACCAGAAATAATTTGTAACATTGACGCAAGAGAGGCATCGCATTCACTAGGTCTTCAATACATTTTTGTCGACGAAAATCTATTTCACGCTTTCACGATCATCAGGAAGACCGGAAAAAATGGAAAACACATTTTCAAGAAGCAATCTCACTTTGCGAAAATGGAAAAAGTTAGAATCATTTCTTTTGGAGAGACACTTTGAAATTAGTGTTTCTTGAAATTGAAACCTGTCATGGGGTATGATAGATTGATTTGTTGAGAATATGAACAGGATGTTCATAAAATCAGATGTGGAATCATCTGCGACTGAAAGATAAACTTTAGTCACCATCTTCCATCGTCAAGATAACCTATTGTGGGGTATTCGTGTTGAAAAGGGAATCATTCTCAATTGTATATTGAATAGAAAGATTTTTCTGTGAATTGAAAAATTCACGATAAATGAAGTTATTTTTTGTGAATGTCCAACAGAAAAACAAATAATTACCCGGCTAAAGCCACGCTGGACATTGAACTACATCTGATATATATTCTGAAAAGACTCTAACTCAAAAGAAAAAATTTGTAATTGAAAATTTGCATTTTTATTCAGATATTTATTTTATTTTCTATTCCAGGCTTAATTAAGAACTCTCAAAGATGAATGAGGCAAACGAGAATGTTTTCCAAAAGAGACTACTCACCAGAAATAATACGTAACATTGACGCAAGAGAGGCATCGCATTCACTAGTTCTTCAATATATTTTTGTCCACGAAAATCTATTTCACGCTTCCATTTTTTCAACAAATCTATTTTCAACAGTAATTACATTGGCATGAATGCTTTTTCCGAAAAAAGGCCTTCCAAAACTTATTCACAACTTTTGCCCAGGCAGTCAATGATTTTTCTCATATCTGCTATGAGTGCTAACATTTAAAAAACAAAGAATCATGTTACTCGATTGGCCAGGTTTCCTGCAGCTCGCTCTTGGACTATGAATTGTCTTTCACAAAATTAATTAGAACTTCTCCCCCCAATCAAACTACCTCTTATAGAACTCAGAGTAATTTTTTCTAGGAATACCCTTTCTTATGGAAACATGAAGTTTTCCCTCAATCAAGGCCCCTTTTCAGACTCAGTATGACTTGTCCCTCAACCGTCTTCTCACATGAAATGCTTCAATAAAGCTAATACATATATTGAAATAAGATAGGTTAATGTGGTACAAATCACTGATGAAAAATAACTCTTTATAAAACGGTGAACGACACAATCTTCCAACCAAATACAAAAGTTGACTATATTACCAAACGTTGAAGTCAATACAAAACCAGACTAACCTCGTGTCAAAAAATGTACCTTGTCATGAAAACTCATATACCCTTTCTTTTCTACTAATTTTTCACAAAATGTTTAGTTTTTTGTTGAAACTCACGAAAAAACACTATTTTGGTGCTATACAATCTTCATAACCTCATCCCTCATATTCAAAGTATGCAAAAATGCTGGAGTTCACCATTCTAAATCTACATGAAGCTTCACCATAATGTAAGTTCAAATTTTTCTCTACGCGTGGCCACTTACCCCTGTGGAATACCACCCATGTTTGGTGTAGCCTCCTCTTTTTCTCCAAATTCCAATTATATTTTCCATTCCTCTTTTCAGACACTCGCTCGAAATTTCGTGACTTCACACATTTCAGCCTCCCACACAGGCTAGCAATTAGCATTTCAACATCGACAACTGACATATTCGATGACTGCTAGGTGATAAAGCCACCTAGCCTCGCGCAGGGCGCGATCAACTCAAAAACGAGTCAATCTCGACGATACCTCGCGAATAACTATCGATCGAAATATTTTTCCAAATCCCAAAACCCATGCGGTATTGGACGCTCCCCTCAGGGCATCATCTCCCCTGATTGGTTATATTCGTGACCTGAGGCTGTGGGATATATTCCTATCCCGAACAGGTCGTTGTAGATTCTGTTTGACTCATCGATTTTTTTTCAAGTGACCACCCGGCTGCGAATGAATCGCAGCATTCACAAACTCCAGACGATAATTATTCTTGATTTAATAAATACATTGTATCGATATTTAACTGGCGACGAGTTCGAAATGAATAAAATATTCATTCGTGCGAAATTATCTGCTTTTTCCCGAGAAGTTACTTTAAACTTTTCAAATGCAGAAGTTAATCGACTCTCTCATTGATTCTTTTTTTGTAATTAAAACTTCAATTTCTAAAACCACAAAAAATTGAACAGCCTACCATGGGACCAAACTAAAAATCAACACTAAAAAATTATTTCAAATCAAATAAAAAAAATCTATAGACCTACAATTTGGACGCAATGCTTGTTCAATCTCTAGCGGGTCATGTGTTTTCTCAACCCAAATTTTATGAACAACCTACAATCCAAAATACATCAATTTCATATAATGCGGACCCGAGTTTCGTTCAGACAATTAACCAATTGTTCATTTTCCCGATCATTCGACGGCACTATCACTAACGTAGCTGTGAGTGATGCTGAAGGGTAATTTCCGACCTTGAGGCCCAAAACAGAATACATGCTGCTGAAACAAACACTGGAACGAACGACTATTGTTTCAAGATCTCGCTGCTGGAATACTCGATACTGCCCTGGCTTGCCATATATTTCAGTGGAATCCGTCCATTTGGCTGGGCCGCCTCTGCTTCCTGGATTCTTTTCTTAATTTCCAGGGCTTGCTTTCACGTCGTCTGTATAGCTTACCTGATTTTGAAATTTTATATCCTATCTACATAATCCTGTTGTAACCGTGTCATCTCGTCTATTCGACTGCCTATTTCTGTCTTCTGAGCTGAATTCTAGCTCATAATGGAGACACCTGGTTTGTCAGCTTCCATGCTGCCGACACATCCCTGCTTCAACTGCTTCTTGTCTGCCTACATCATCAATGTATCAATAAAAGAACTCGTCTGGTCCGCTTCTATACGTCATCGATATTCATGTTGCCGTAGTCTTATAGCCTACTCAATCCAGCTAATTCGAAACTTCGAAACTCACTCAATGGGTCGACCTGACTATTTATTTCCTCCAAGCTCTACAACTTTTGCTCGCATTAGGACACAGGTACACGAGTAATTTGTCAACATCTATACTGCTGACCCGTTCTCTGCTGACACGTTCTCTACTTTTACAGTCTGGCTGCTATCCCTCTGCTATCCAATGTCTGCCATAACCCTGTCGATATCTGCACCCTTTCTGTTGTGTCCAAATTGCTTTGGTCTGAATTCAAGGAAAGGAAAAGTAACCGTGCTGCCTGCTGCTTCGCCCCCTATTTCCAGACTTCCTTGGTGCCTACTCCATCTTCAATAGTCCTTCCACAAATTTAACCCAAGTCACGCACTAATCTGTTTTGGAACAAGTTTTTCAAAAAACTAAAATAACCCTTTATATGAAAAAAAAATCAGTCCTTTCTCATAAATGAGTTTTGCAAAACGAATTTTTTGTCTGCACCTACCAGCATACAATCACGCACTACCAAAAAACTTCCCTCTCTTTCAAAACCGTAAAGTTGAATGCTACAGATTCTGCTAACCGTGTATGTTGACTGCGGCGCACAGTTCTAACAAACCCTAGCTTTACGAGACAATTGGTACAACCTCCTGTCCTCGTACGCCTCACAACTCTTCACTACAAAAATCTGTTTAATTTCCCACCAATATTTCTACCAGAAGAAAATTATTCAGCTTCCCCGTTTCTAAATAAATGAACCTTTCCTCATCATTCACCATTTCCACTTAACACTCTCACAATCAACACATCCATTCTCAAATATATTATTCATATATATCTTACAAAACTTCTAACCTAACCCTTACAATCCAATAATATAGTAGGACTTCCAAGTCGTGGGACTTTTACTCCCCCACCTAGTGTCCATTTTCCTGGTAGAATAATTGTGCGGCCCCTCCTATAGAGTGAATCGCATCAAATGACATACACAAAAATAGATACAATAAATAATAGTTTAAAAACTAAAGAACACGCTTCAATAGAAAACTAAACTAAAAAAACTAAGAATACAGTGATTAACATTAAATTTATCTCATCGTAAAAAAGCGTGGGGTGCCTGATGTCAATTGTTGTTAATATTTCATGGACAGATATTGGTAAAAGTAGAATCATTATGAAAATATCTTAAAAAGCCCCCCACGCTTTTTCACGATGAAATAAACTTGTTGTTAATCACTGTATTCTTATTTCAAACTCATTTAAAATTATTTTCAACTTTTCAGTTTAGTTTTCTATTAAAGCGTGTTCTTTAGTTTTCAAACTATTATTTATTTTCAACTTTTCAATTTTGTTCTCTATTAAAGCGTGTTTCTTAGTTTTTCAAACTATTATTATTATTATTCAATTTTTTTAACTATTATTCTCCAATTTTGAACAGAATTAGACCATAATCACAAAACTCGTTCACCATTTTGGAGCCGCCATCTTGAATCCTTCATTTAGAGCCGCCATCTTGAATCCTTCAATTTTGACAAAATAATCATAATCTCCGACCCCAAAGACCCCCACATACCAATTTTGAATAGAATTGGACCATAATCACAAACCTCATCCACCATTTTGGAGCCGCCATCTAGAATTTTCCAATTTTTACAAAAAAATCATAATATTGGACCCCAAAAACCCCGACATGCCAATTTTGAATAGAATCGGACAATAATCACAAAACTCGTCTACCATTTTGGATCCGTCATCTCGAATTTCTCAGTTTTGACAGAAGAATCAAAATCTCTGGCCACGAAAACCCTCAGATACCAATTTTGAAGCAAATCGGACCATAATCACAAAACTTGTACGCCATATTGGAGCCGCCATTTTGTTTTTTTTCAAACAAAAATTTCTTAATGCATTGTCACCGGAATTATGTACGCCTGCCAAATTTCAAATCATTCGTACATCTGGAAGTGGGTCAAAATCGCGCCCAAAGGAGTCTGTTACAAACATACAAGTGAAGCTAATATAATAATAATAATATGAAGCGTGTAAAAAATGCCGGCTGTAAGCAGAATGAATAATGAATTGAGAACTGAAGGACACGCTTTAATAGAAAACTAAACTAAAGAGTTGAAAATAATTTTAAATGAGTTTGAAATAAGAATACAGTGATTAACAACAAATTTATTTCATCGCAAAAAAGCGTGGGGTTCTTGATGTCAATTGTTGTTAATATTTCATGGACAGATATTGGTAAAAGTAGAATCATTATGAAAATATCTTAAAAAGCACCCCACGCTTTTTTACGATGAAATAAATTTGTTGTTGATCACTGTATTCTTATTTCAAACTCATTTAAAATTATTTTCAACTTTTTAGTTTAGTTTTCTATTAAATCGTGTTCTTTAGTTTTCAAACTATTATTTATAACTTTTTAGTTTCGTTTTCTATTAAAGCGTGTTTTTCAGTTTTTAAAACTATTATTATTATTTAATTTTTTCAACGATTATTCTCCAATTTTGAATGGAATCGGACCATAATCACAAAACTCGTCCGCCATTTTGGAGCCACCATCTTGAATCCTTCAATTTTGAAGAAATAATCATAATCTCCGACCCCAAAAACCCCCACATACCAATTTTGAATAGAATTGGACCATAATCACAAAACTCGTCCGCCATTTTGGAGCCGCCATCTAGAATTTTTCAATCTTTACAAAAGAGTCATAATATTGGACCCCAAAAAACCTCACATACCAAGTTTGAATAGAATCGGACCATAATCACAAAACTCGTCTACCATTTTGGATCCGTCATCTTGAATTTTTCAGTTTTGAATCATAATCTCTGACCACGAAAACCCTCAGATACAAATTTTGAAGCGAATTGGACCATAATCACAAAACTCGTACGCCATATTGGAGCCGCCATTTTGTTTTTTTCCAAAAAAAAGTTCCTTGATGCATTGTCACCGGAATTATGTACGCTTGCCAAATTTCAAATCATTCGTACGTCTGGAAGTGGGTCAAAATCGCGCCCAAAGGAGTCGGTTACAAACATACGGTAACAAACATACAAGTGAAGCTAATATAAAGCGTGTGAAAAGCACGTCGTGCAACGCACTGAGATCGCTTGGATAACGCCCGTTCGCTGTAGGAACTGCCGTCCCACAAAATAGCATCCTAAGGTCTATCATCAGACTGCCCTCAAACAACATCTCATTCGCCACTATCAGCTGATTATGCCCCTATCCTATAGAGCCTCCTATTGTCTCACAGAAATCTCTTTATTCGACCTCCTAATCCTCCCACTACCTGTTCTTCTTCAACAAGACATTTTTCCGGGCCTTGCCCTATGTCGCATCCAGTCGCTTTCTCATTCTCCGATTGTCTCTCCTGACATCCTTCGAAGCCATTTGCTTTCATCTACCTCCTACAACAACTCCTCTCAGCTGCTTCCTTCCAGCGGCCTACAACAACCAACAAACATCCTTATCTGCTTTCTTCTAGCTAAGGACGAAAAACATCCTCAGTTGCTTCCCTCTAGCAACCTACAACAACAAATCACATCGATTTCTTGTTACACGTTTCCTCGCCACTCATCCATTATGCCATCAATAAAGGCCTAGAATTTTCCCAATATTTAAACTTTCCATATATACCCAAATTTTCCAAAACGACCCCCTCCTCCGGGCTGATGAGTGTCTCAACCATTTTTTCCTGAGAATCAGCGATTTTTTCAGAAAACTTTCAAGGGTCAATCTTCAATCTCCAATATATGGTTCATCTCCAAAATCTCCTGTAAACATCAAAATCCTCTTACAAAAATAACTCTCCAAAGCAATCTTGGAATTTTTCACATCAACTATCATGTTCCAATTTCATATTTTTTCCTGAAATATAAAAATCTTTGCTACTTTGCTGTATAAAATGTATTGTAATTGTTTCTCCTATCACCTTTTTCTTTTTCTATAATTATTCTTCAAAGCTTCCATCGATGGCTCCTTCAATATTATCGAAAAAATGTCTTGGGTTAGTAAATAAGGGTGAACTCAGTATTTATAAAAATATTCAACAATATAACCATAAACCTTTTATGACGTCAAACCAACCCGAAAATCCCTAATTGGTTGCCAAATCGATTTCAGAACCTTGAATTCAACTATTCAACACCTTATTCTTTCTTCCCTTGTAATGCCGAGCTGCATGAAATTCTTCAAATATTGAGCTTCTTCCTCTGTTTGGTTCACCCTATGTGATCTTCAAAATCAAAACCCCCGAGAACGAAAAACAAATTCTCAAATTGTATGTGACTTTTTTGTGTACCCTGTATAAAAATTAACAGAGAAACTGTCTGAAATTCAATTACCTTTTCGAGTTTACCCTGTTAGAAAAAAAAAATATTACAATTCACTTTACAAGTTTACCCTGTATGAAAATTCAATTAAAATAAATCTGAAATTCAATTTACTTTTTATTTACCCTGTATGAAAATACAACAATTTTTTTCCAAAGTTCGGATCGCTTCTGAATTTATTCTGAAAAAAAAACAACTATTTTTCTCTCAACAATTCCATATTAATTTTCTGTGTGATATGTTCGAGAATGCGCGGTAAAATCGAATTTGGTACCTCCTACTTTTTCTGGAAAACAATTTCATAACGAGTGACTGGTTTATTGGGTACAGTACACAGAAATTCAAATTACACACACTGTCGCACGCTTTGGAAGATTCCTAATGTATCCTGGATTAGCATACATGGTGCTAGAATTCTACAGGTGTTGAATGCACACCTGGTACAGACTGCGTTTTCAGCTAGTGATACTAGACATACTTGGGAGCTTGCTTTAACCGGCCGGCTGAGTAGAACTACAATGAAAATTTCCCCAAGTTCAAGGTGGAACAGCAGAAGCTGAATACTACATGACTAGTGGGTGGACTAGTTACGATTATGCGTAACTGGCGCCCCTCGGTTTCATTTGCCTTCCTGCGGCATGCGGGACTCTGCCGCAGGTGATTGTCTTTCCCCAGCTTCTCGTTGGTCCTATTATGGTTGGAAGCGCAAACAGGGCGAGGTAACTCCCCAAAAACCATGGGAGGATGCGGAACTGGGGGTCGTTGAAGAGGCAGCAGTGCTCACAACGATACCTTGGTGAAAATTCTATTCAGATAAGCCAAAAGCTCAAGGCTCTTCAAATCAACTACCAATATTCAAAAGCAGCCACAAGTGTATTCAGAAGGAAATGTATTGGAGAAATCCTTAGTATAGGGTTGCTTCAAGAATCCTGGATCAATAGAGGACGAATACAAGGACTCGCAATAAAATCAAGTGAGTTACTCATGAAAAACCACGAGCAGCCATATTGCTCGCACCCAACATTAAACTTACTCCTGTTCCAGAGTTCATCACTCGAGATTTGGCAACCACCAGCTTGGAGGTGCCAACTGAAACAGGCAAGAGGCAGCTTGTTATTGCCTCGGCCTACTTCCCAGAGTACTCGCCGTCACACCCACCACCAGAGAAAGTCCAAAGCCTCATCAGATGGTGGTACAGAGGAAACAGGCATTTCATTCTGTGCTGCGACGCGAACGCGTACTCTCTCACATTTGTCTGAGAGCTGGCTACGGAAATGACAAGGAACATTTTCACATAGAAAATTTCCTTACTAGCTTGTAGCAGGCATGAGTCAGTCCCGGGGCGGGCAATCAAACGCGTTGAACTTTATTTTCCCAGCGCTCATATAACTTCAAACACTTCATTGATTCAAGTTAGCCTAGTAGCTCGGGTAGCTGAACTCTCGCTTTCAAACTATAAGGACCTGGGTTCGATCCCAAGCTGGGTCCGGCTTTTTTTTTCTATCACACTCAAATCAACCACAACACTCCTATACGTAACCAAAACATATTACCTCAGAACAATCACTCTGAAAACACAAAACAGCATTTCTTCGGAGCATCACTTGCTTCACAGCTGTCGAAGGCTGCTGAAAATTTCAATTTCAATTGTTCTATTATGATCAAATTACAGATATTTCCTATAAGCGAATAGCAGAAAGAGATATGAAGCTTTATTTGACTTGAAATTATTTATTTTCACATAGGGTGTCGCAAAGCATCGCGAGGCGACCTCCTACTGCCTCTTCACATTTTATCCTCGGAATGCATAATTAAATGCATTGTAAATAATCAATTACGAGATCGTACTGAATAGATAATAAATATATGTTATATATAATTTGAATTGAATTTGAATTCGGTCTAACGCGTTGATTTTTAATGAAAAATAAAATATCTGAGTGCAGCCCTGAAATTTGGTGCAGCTGTAGGAATTGCATAGAATTATTGCCAGAAGTCTAGGTCATGAACTTCCTGAAGCGTTATTCGCAGTGGAAGGAGTCTGCGATGATGTCAATGCGTGATAATTGACAAAATTGATCCGTTTCATCGCTAAAAAAATTCTTACAGCATATAAAATGATAGCCATGTGTTTTGGTTGCACTAACTGGCAAAATAATATCTGAATATTCAAAATTCAAATCGACATGAATATCCAATATTTCACTACCCTTTTTCAACTTATCTTCGGCGAATTGAATGATTTCGTCTCTTGTGTCGGTACACTGGAACACACAACAATTCTTCAGATTTTAAACAAAATAAACTGTGTAGGAAACAGACGGACTGACGCTTGACGGACGGACTCTAACTCTGTATACGAATATACACTCGCACACATCTGGCATTTAAACTCAGCGCTCACTCGACATAATTTTTTGGTTTTTCATTAATCTTCCTCACTTAGTCTTCTGCAATTGCGTATGTAGTTGACTATCAGTATACCTAAATAATGAAAAAATCAAATTGCCCGAACTGCACCTCATTATTTAATTTCAACCAATTTTACCAACTCCTCGCGATATAATATAAAAAAATTTCACATTTTTACTGACATCTGGCAACGTTCAATCCCCGACCTAGACTTTTGGCAATAATTTTAGGCAATTTCAAATTAAAAATATATTAATCATCTATTTAGTACGGAACATCTCGTAATTTATTATTTACAATGCCTTCAATTCCGTATTACAAGGATACAATGAGGAAACGCCCCAAATGCCCCCGTGAAGAAGCAGTAGGAGGTCGCTTCGTGATGTCTTGCTATGTAGAAATAAATTATTTCGAATCAAATAAAGCTTTATATCCCTTTCTGCTGTTCGCTTATGAGTGAGCCTCTTGTGGTCGTTCCAAAGCCCACATCATTGAAGAGTTTTGACGCTGGGAATCTGACCAAATTAAAGGCTTCTGAGCCCATCTCCTAAAAAAGCTGAACAGCTGGACAAGAAAGACTTGAAACTGGTAACATGCCTGCTCACTGGACATTGTCCTCTGAGGTATCACCCCAGAGAAATGGATAGATCAGACAGTTAACTGAGCCGTTACTGCGAGACTTGCGGTACACCTGATTTGCGACTGCCAAGCGCTGTTTTGCAGGAGGCTCAAGTTCCTAGAAGGGATTTCACAAACGTCCTCAGACATCAGGATCTCAGCTCCTGCAAAACTGATACGCTTCGCAAGGAGTCTCGGAATCCCGGGACTTGAATAGATGGAGGAACATGTAGAAAAGACCTTACAGGTCGAGGTACGGAGAGACTGAAGAGCCATATCGATCCCCCTACAATCTACAATCTACGACACTGATCCGTGAAAATTTAGGATATTTTTCAACCTCAGTACACTGGGTTTCAATTGGTTCCATATGCGCGTGTTCAAAATTGAAATCCTAAATTTGTTGACACCATCAAGACCTTGTATCTCAAACAGGCTGCTCTTTCGGACATACCATGAACAGAAATGTTCATTTCCATATAATGGGGAATGAATATTGGGAGTTTGTCGGTCTTATTCTGACTCAGCCATACTACGTTTTCAATTCTTTCAACATTGCGAAAATGTTCAGGGTGTTGTAAAACATTTCGATATGTTGTAATGAATTACCATTATGCGATTATAGCACACAGGAAATTATGTCCCTACTGAATATTTCATCAGGATATATCTTCAGTTTTTCGCAAATATCTCATACGGTAGTTACTACGCCACCGCTCTACTAGAATTGAAAATGAAATCTTCAAATTATCACATTCATTAACCTAGAACAGTATACTGAGTTTCAATTTTTTTCCTACAGGAGTTTTGAACAAAAATATCGAAATCCGATTGTTTTCGTACTTTCGACACAGGGAGGATGTATTTTGATACATACATTGATGGGAACTTTTCACCTCAAAATGAACTGAGGAATCTGATTACGGAGTTTATCGGTCTTAACCTGACTCACCCGGTATATATATATATATATATATATATATATATATATATATATATATATATATATATATATATATATTATATACATATATATATATATATATATATATATATATATATATATATTCTCATGGAAACTAAACAAATCGGTGATTCCACCATTTGATTTGAAGAGATATTTACTATCAATGAAACTGATGGTATTTTCATATATGTGAAAAATAATTTTGAATATTGTTAGTTTGGGTCAGTGTAGAGTTATTGTAATCATATAATATATAAAATATATTAATCGTAATTAAAAAAAATATCAATATCATCATAATTGTAAATACGCATATATCTGTTGAATATTCCAATATCATGTTTGAGTATGGCTCAAAATCGAATATAAATAACCACACATTTTCAGAATTGCAGTACTCATACCATGATTTACAAAATGAGATACGTTATCAATCAGGAATAATCGACCGAAATCAATCATAACGAATTTTCCATAAATCCTCGAAAAACCCAAAAACACTTC
This sequence comes from Gonioctena quinquepunctata, assembly GCA_018342105.1. Taxonomy (NCBI): domain Eukaryota; kingdom Metazoa; phylum Arthropoda; class Insecta; order Coleoptera; family Chrysomelidae; genus Gonioctena; species Gonioctena quinquepunctata. The sequence continues at coordinate 16,158 of JAFIRS010005941.1, read as the reverse complement.
TGTCAAGAAACATATTTCTTTCGAGAATATAGTTTGGTTTCCGAAGGAATAAGTTAATGCAAAATGCTCTCGCAGAATTCTCGAATAAAATATATTCTACTTGAGATGATAATAAATGTGTCATCTGTATTTTTCTACATTTCGCGACATTTGACATTGAAACTTTCAGATCCACTTGGTTGGAATTGGTTTTAGAGCGTTTGCCTTCCACTCGATGGAGAGTTATTCATCAGAGCGCCAACAAATATGGAAATACTACCTCAGAGTACTGTTTCTTGTCCTTCATTGATATCTGGATAATATTTTCCCACCCCACCCAATATTATCTACATTTGGGATGAACTTGGGTTTGAAGTTGAAAAAATCAATATAAAAAATGGTTTGATTACTCACAATCAATATGGATGGAAAAACAACTGTTAATTTTATTTTAGGTTTGCCAGGATTTCAATATCTAATGTAGAATTCATACTGGCATGATACAATGAAATATCTTGGAAGTCATCAATGATTCTCATCGCAGATTATTCACCCCATAAACATTGTCTCCCAAACTGCCCGATTTCAGAATATTGAGGAATACTCTGGAAAAGTTACATTCGTCACCTTTTCGTTGAGTCACGAATGACATAGAATCTTGCTACATGTTTCGACGTATTCCAAACAATTTGCTGAGTGTAAGCCAATTTCAAACACAGCGCTTGTCGTCCTCTGCACGAGACGGCGGAAAATACCTACCAACGTCTACGTGACCAAATGCAGATGGCCATTCGGAAACTGGGGAACATAGTTTTTGAAACACTGCAAAATATGGAGGTAAATTTTTGTCACTAGCGTTACCTTTCGAGGACAGTGTTTATCGTCAAAATAACACTGATATAAAATTAGTACATCATTGGGACTTCCAATGGAATCCGCTAAGTTTAGCGTTCGTCATTATCTGTATGAGACAGAGGCGATACCAGAATAAATGCTCAGTATACGAGAGCTAGACATTATTACTAAGGAGGCTTACGGATGGTTTGATCCGGGGTATTGTTAGATGTCATGAATTCTTCGATATCAATAGGTAGGTGGATAGTTTTTTCCATAATCCAACTAGTTTCATGAAGTTTCCTATGGAAAATGTGCCCAAATAGCTGACGTTTGATAGTCAACCATGAAGAACATCATAATATTGGTTGGGGATGAGAATACCATTCGGAAGAAGAGCATACAAATGATAGTTGGAAACATCATCTGCTTCCAAAAGAAAGATTTTCCATGACAATAACCTAGCATAAAGTGAGTAACATTCCTTCGATGATTTTTTTTCTCTGCTGAGCCTGAGTCATGAAATGAAACTTCAACCGATAACAATTCTGGGCTGTATGAAAAGAACGAGATGAATATGAATACTTTATATGTATGAAATCCCTAAGCTTCAATTGTAACGTTGTACGTGATTCCTACGATTGAGCAAATCTGGGAACTTTATAGAGATGTAGGTACTGTATTTTTTTAACTTCAACGATACCCTGCAATCTTTCATTTCACTACTGATTCAACATCCTGAATGGAAGAATATACTTTTTGAATCGAACTGATATGAGTAATATTAACTTCACAGGAATCCAAAGCTAATCCCGGAACATAAGTATGTCGAGATTACACTTCAACTTTCACGATACCCTGCAATCTTCCAATAATATTTCTCTACTATAATATTAATAATAATAATAATATATGTTTATTCATCATAATAATAATACATAATATATACTTATACAAGTGTGCTTGTGAATAAACAGGTGGGTCACAGAAGTAGTATTAACTACTTGTGTATGTGATTTCCATAGTAAAATTATTACATTAAAATGGGTAAAATTTGTATTTTTTCAATGGTGGAAATGGTAAAAATTGTGAGTTTGCCACATCCAGGTAGTATATTACATCATAAATGGGCTCTTCTCATTGAGATTTTACATATATTAGAGGGTAAGTCACAATCGGGGTAATTTTCTAGTCACAATCGGGGTAATTTTCCAGTCACAATTGTGTAATTTTCCAGTACTAATAAAGAAGAGTTATGAAATATACATGATGGATACACACATTGATATACACAAATACACTAATATGCACTTATACAAATACACACTTATATACATCATGAATTGCTCAGTTATATGTGTTTATCTGTGGTTAACAATTTCGGTGAATATAAGTCTATCTTTGGCAATCCATTTTCCCAATTCTTTTTCAAACGTTCGGTAGTTTTTCATATCTTTCGAGTTGTTTGGTAATGAAGCATAGATTCAGGGTGCTAAATAATTGGTATTTCATTAGCCGATAGTTTTTTCGCAACGTGGAAAAAAAAATTATAAATTTTTCGAGTATTGTAGGGGTGTTTGTGTAGAGTGAGTTCAATTCTTCCTAGTTTTACGAATATAATTATTTGTTGACGAGAAATCTGTCTCACATCTTCAATTTGGGATTCGCTGTATGAATAGTATGTGGGAAACATGCCTCTTTACCGTATATTATTTTTAATATGCATTTTTGTAAAACATGTCATGTTTGGAAAACAGTCATTAACTCGGCCCCAACCTTATATTCCATATGATAATATAGATTCTATTAGGGAGAAATATAGTGTTTTTAAATGTTTTATGTTTAGGAAATCTTTGAGGTGCTCAAATTTCGATAAGAATCCCCTGAGTTTTCTGACAATTTCTTCTGTCTGTAAGTCCCACCTCATAAGGCGATCAACCGTTATACCGAGATATTTTGTTTTTTCCGATTCGGGAATTTGAGAATTGGGCAGACCATTTATATATGACGTTAAGGGTAAGTAGTTCGTTTTCTTGTGATTTGGTGTCAATTCATTCATTTGTAACCAGTTTGATATATTTGGAAAATCAATTTCTATTTTTCTTTCAATTTCTGTCAAGTTGGAGCTTATATAATATGGTTGTATCGTCGGAAAAACTGATAATTTCGCCGGAAGTATTGAGAAAAAGCATACTGTTCATATACATAATAAATAAGAGTGGGCCAAGGACAGTTCCTTGGGGTACTCCAAAAGTAACTGTTCTTGCTGTACTATAAGTTCCTTCGAACTCCACTCTCTGTTCCCTATCAGATAAGTAGCTTTTCAGAAATTCGTGAGTGTTTCTCCTAATTCCGTATTTTTGGAGTTTTTCAAGAATATTTTCATGGCTCACGGTGTCAAAGGCTTTGGAGAGGTCTAGAAATATGCTAAATATAGGATTTTTTTTATCCATGGATTTATAAATGATAGAGGTCATTCTCTATATAGCGTTCTCTGCAGATCTACCCTCTCTAAAGCCATATTGACAATCTGATGAAGTATTAAATTTTTTAAGGAAATTACTAAGTCTCATTCTCATTAATTTCTCAATTATTTTAGATATATTCGATATAAGGTTATAGGTCTATAATTATCTATATTTGACTTATTTCCGCTTTTATGAAGTGGTTTATGATACCACTTTTCAATATTTTTGGGAAGCACCCTGTATCAAAACTTCTGTTCACTAGGAAAGTAATCGGCTATTTCCTGGGCTATTTCTATTAATGTTTCTGATCTGATATTATCAAACCCAGGTGATTTTTTTGGTTTTAAATTATTTGACTGAGATCACTCCACTTTCATTCGTTGGATACATGGTGTTTTCCAAAGTTTCTATATTATCGTAATTTAGAACATTTGGAATTTTTTCCGCATAAGTTTTTCTGAGGTTGCTGAAATATTCATTGAACTCATTGGCGATGTCTACTTTTTTGTTATATTGGTACCATCCGATTTCTCAATAACCTCGATTTTCGTTTCTGGTTTTGTTTTCCCACATTAGCTATTTACTGTCTCCCACATGGCTTTAGAGGAGCATTTATTTTATTCGATTTGGTTTGAGCAGTATTCCCTCTTCCCTTGTTTTGTCAGTTCATCGAGTATTTATTTGTAGTATTTGTACCGTTCTTTGATTTCTTCATTTCCTGGATATTTCAGAGGAATTTTGTATATTTGATTTTTTTCATTAATTGACTTTTGCAATCCTGGTGTCATCAATTTCTGTTTATATTTTATTTAATTTTTTATTTTAACATTTTTGTATGTTTCTCTGTTTAGTATTTTATCTTATTCATTATTTCAGTTGATATGTCATTTACATCTTTTCCTTGATTTTTCTGTTTTCAATTCAGATCTCATTGCTTGATAATTTGTGTACAGTTTGAATCTATTGTTTGGTTGTTTGTGTACATTTGTATCATAATTTTGGAAAGTGAGCGCAATGGGATTATGGTCTGTAATATTATATCGAAAAATATATGATTTCAATTTTAATTCTTTGGACTTCTCCTTCTCATTCACAAAGTAGTGGTCTAAGCACGTTTTGCTCGGTAGCCTTGTATATTCATTTATATAGGAATTATATCCAAAATAACTTAATATGTTTTTATTCCTCAACGAAGTCTGCATCTTCTAAGAGGTTTATATTAATATCTCCTGTGATTATGATAACATCTGGTTGTCGAGACGTGCTCAGGTAATTTGAGAGCTCCCTGTTGAAAACTCTCGGACAGGTACTTGGGGAACGATAGATAGCTGTTATGTTGATTTTTTGGTCTTCCGTTAAAATTGAAATATTTAGGCTCGGTATTTTCACCTCCGGTTATACTAGGAATGAATAAACCAATGGTTAAAATATGCTTTTGTTTGTCAATAAACGTTTCAAGAGCATATTCTAACCGTTGGTTGATTTATTGCTAGTATAACCGGAGGTGAAAATACCGGGCCTTAATGCATTAACATCACGTATTGAAACATTTTTGGAAGCATATTTCAAATGTTGTTTTACAAATATAAGTATTCCATCATTTTCATTGGGTGATTCTGATTATAGACTATGTTATATCCTTGAATATGAAATAGGTTAGGGTCCTGAAGTTGGCGAGTTTCGGTTAGAATTATAATGTCAAACTCGACGGATAGTTCATTAAGTAATACAGATGAAGAACCAATATTTTTTGTCACGCTACGAATATTCATATCGAATATTTTGAAGTGATTTGTGGTTGTTATGAGTTTGAAGGTATGGGCATCGTGGATAACTTTTGCAGAAATTAGTTCATTTTGGTATTCTCTGATGTATGGATTCATCGTATTTATGTAATTGTGAAGTAATATAACTGTTTCTAGAACCTTGTTTGGCTTTGCATTCTTTTATAGTACCAGCTAGAATAATAATAGATACAAATATTAGCACAAGAATACTACCTAATATATTGGACGATTAAAAAATTCAATTATCAAAATGTATAGTGGTTAAGATATATAGATAAAATATAGATAAAATATTTCAAAACTAATATCAAATAAAATCAATAAGCCAATATATCAAATAAAAGAATGCACTATTTCAAATTTGGATATTGAATATGGAATTCAAGCCAAGTATATATTATTATGGAATTTATAGAAAATTAAAAAAAAATTAAAAATATATTATTAAATAGTTTTCCAATCTGAATATGGAATAGGGTTTTGGGAAAAATATCTTCCATAATGCAATTTGTATCAAGCACTATGAAAGAAAGATCGCCAGAGTATAGTTGTCCGGGTTTGATGTTGGGAAGTTATCGTACCATGATATGATTATTCGATAGCTAAATTGAAAAAATAGTAAAATTGAGTAGGTTCATAGTGCTACGATGTTACTATGCAATTGTTATGAATCCTGGCTCAACCACCCCCAGTAATGCCTCATTGAAATGTATTGTAAAGAGTAGCCGAGAATGGTAACGGGATGATCTATTCCATGTGAACAACAAAATATTCTGGCAAGTCACTGAGCCATTGGTCATGGACAACTCCTTGGTTGGGAGGTGTTAACGTGCTAATGTACTAGAGGATCCATTCTCTCAATTGGCAATGAGAGACCCGCGAAATGTACCAGCAATATATTTTGGGGATTAGCAGAAGTAGTCAATATAGATATATTCCTGAGACGTTGTTTTGTCTAAAGTTCATAACATAATTAGAATCTAACATCTATGAACACATATAGATTTGAACAGGAAACATAAAATCTTATATAATGCTGATATTGCCTTCGGATAAATTGAAAGATTGTTTCTTCAATATATTATATATATATATATATATATATATATATATATATATATATATATATATATATATATATATATTCCTGTGCACTATTTGTCTTCATTTCCTCTGCAGCTGAAGAGGACTTTGTACCCGAAAGAATAGAAAAATACACAACGTGGGAAAATTGAGGGATTTCCCTTCTAGGGGGTCTATCTATATAAGGCTGTGTGCCGTAAATATATATATAAAAAAACATCTTCTGAGTATAGGTGGATTGCATATCATCTACCAGATCCTGCTACCTAAGAAGTGGAGCTGGCTGCCTAGACTATCACACGATATAAAAAGAACTATTTTCTGGATGGACTGACTTTTATGTTGTAGGAACTGATTACAATACTTCATCATTGGAGCAAAAGGTGCTCATTGCAAATCATTAGGATTCTCATTCGACAGCAGTAACTGAACGCTCTAACTGATTAATGTAATGAGCCAAACGGAAATGGATACAATATTCCTCAAACTTGGCAAGCTGTTTGGATTGTATACGAAAATACTCCAGAAAGAAATATATTGAGCTATGCTTCAAATCATCCTATCTAATATTTTGATATCGCCATCTCTATTTCAGATTTTCATAAAATACATCTGGTTTACGAAAGAAAAAAAAAAGAATCCATATATCTTCTGCGATAATCCGATTTGTGTATTGTATCCATTTTCAATTGTTAATTTTTTCTATTTCAAAAATAAATGTTGAATTTTCAATTAGGTATATTATTTCCTCTCCAACGTGAATACCACCCAAGAGGTAGTCTTGAACGATAAAGCATTGTGACTTAAGTAAATTTCGCAGCCCCATATATTTCCACATCTGTAACACATAGGTACACAAAATAAAAGTTTAGAAATATTCTGAAGGCAATGGAATGTTGTCCAGAATGTCATATTATGCAATCAACTAATCCCAAGTAGATGAGTGGAAATGATTCCGGAAAAATATTCCTCTATCGAATCACTTCCAATCAGACATGCATCAGCTCACAAACTGGGATTATCAAAACACCGTTTTTTTTGGTATATAAATTAATCATTCCATCGGATGAAAAATTCATGCTGATCTCTAATAATCCTTTTTGACTGTTTATATTATGCCCAACCAACATGCTTTGGATGCAATTTTCCAATGGAGACAACAAAAAACACACGTTTATAATTTTCGAATCGAATTAAAAAAAAAGAAGCAGATCGGTACATTTCTTCTCGTATTCTTCGACTAAATACCAACAGAGGATGGCTCCTTAGTTTTGAGATATAAATTTCCAATGTTCGAACAATCATGATTTCAGTTACTTCTGGGACATCAAAAAGTAGTTAAAAAATTTAATAATTGACCGAAAAATTTTCTGTTACGTGTGGTGCTCAATATCAGTTATCTTAATTATATGAAGTAAGTTAAGAGCATCCCACGCTTTTTTTACATAACAGGAAAATTTTCGGCCAATGACTCTATTCTTATTATTTTTAACTTTCTAGTTCATACTGCTATATAAGCGTTTTTTCAAGCAATTAAGAACCGATGACAATACAATAATTTCAACATCGTCAGAAAAAAAAATGCCAAATCTACATTACAAAGATTCGGTGAGGGCACCAAATCTTTGTGATGTAAAATTGCGTTACATACATATATTCATACATACAGGTGAAGCTAATGAAAGCGTGTTAAAAAATACAATGCGAAATAAACAGTATTTTTTCTATATTCATTGAATTATATTTAATCAAATCTTTACTATGCGCGCTTACTGGTGTCTGTTACTTACTTTGAATTATTGCTGTCTCTCTCCAACCCACACAGTGTTATGAATCTTTATTTCATATATATCTCATAAAATAGAAACTTCAGCGTGAGTCAGAGAGACATAGCAAAAAAAAATATTTATAAAAAATCCATATTTTTGCTCAGACTTTTATTTATGTATACTTTGATAAATATATAAAAAAATATATTGCATTGCATTACTGACAAACTTTAGATGCCCCAATAATGAATTAATTTATTATTATTTGGACATAAAAATTATATTTGAAAAAATATTGAATTCATCACAAAACTTAAGAGTTTTGTATTTAGTCAAAAAATGGGAAAACAATATTTTTTCGCCATTGTTTCAATAATTTCGTTTTGAACAATATGGCAACAAGTTGTACCATGGCCATATGCATTTGAATCAGTACTACATTCAAATTGACCCAATAAATCTTGATAATCATGCGCCATGCAAATTACTTTTCAAGTAACCAATATGGCGAGTTTTTCCGTTTTTTTTATCGAATCAACATAAAAAAAGAATGCCAAAATATTCAGGGGGTTGTTTCGACCTCTTGGTATTCAAATTTTGGAATAACCTCACTTGTTACGTATATTTTTTGCAGTTTTTTTTTGTTGAATTAACAGTTTTATAGATACAAAGGACTAGGTACAGATATAAGGGGGTTTCTAGACATCTATAGAATTTAAGAACTTAACCCACGCCGAGTTGATTTATTCTTCAGTTCATGGTTTGCTTCAATGATATCATCTAGGAATACGGCATTTATAGAATTTATTATTATAACTACTATTTTTATAAGTAAGTTCCACCCCAACCTGTTTTTGTTTCAGCTAATGGATTTTGCGGAACTGTTGACTACTGAATTACGGAAACGAAAGGCGTTTGATGAAACGCTGGACAATAAACATTGTGAAGCCACTACTGAAAATCATCCAGCAGAAGGAGAGAACGGGAAGAAAGAGAAAAATGATGCGTCGGATGAAGTCATGAAAATCCAACTTCAATCTGACGAAGTTTAATCTAGCCGGAATATTTTATTCAAACCATCACCAGCAAAATCAACATATACTGTCATATTTGTCGAAGTGGAGAAAATAACTTTTTTGCTTACAAAATCAAAACAGCTAACGCCAGGACCTGATTAGTTCAATCGGAAAAATGTTGAAACGAAATGAGATATCTCATAAGGAGATAGTGTGAGACAGTAAAAATATTTGCAAATCTATTATTATTAAGTTTAGGTAAATAATTATAAATGACACTTAGGTTTGAGAGCTCAGATCTTTTGTTCATACAATTGGGTTAATTATTAATAAAAACCATTCCAAAGAAATTCCTTTTTCAATCATTGTTCTACATTGCTAAAATTGAGGGGGTTATTGAAATTACGGAAATGATTCGAATTAATATTATGTTCAGCTAAAGCACAACTTATGAGAGGCTCTGCGTCCAATTAAGTTTCTACTGGTTTAGCCAATATCGACTTTATCACAGTTCAGACACGGAATACTGTGTATGACATTTGACATTTCGAATTCAGTTAAAGGAGCTTTGATTTTTGTATAGAAACTGGCAATAGTTTTGATATTTCTTTTTGCAATCCGGAATTATGCAACACCCTTCATTTTTGAACCCCAAATTTGGAATTATCTGATTCAAAATTAAGAAGGTGAAATCACTTTGCCGATAGGCTGCTCAGATGGATATGGTTAGGCTGTGAGTAAGGTTCAATTAATGACTTTTCTTAGTTTATTAAATTGGGCCACTGAAAAAATTATACGTTAATTAACTTGACTAGTTCAAGAGTTGGGCGCCGGGCTTGCAAAAGACAGAAGCCAATGATAAATAAAATCAAATCAATATCACCCAGCTTGTATAGGAAGGCAAATGAATATGCAAGAAATCAACTTAACAAATTTATTCCAGATAATTAGAAAACATGACTGGTTATTATAAAAAACTTCAACAAGTGAGTGAAATTTATAAAAAAAACTAACAAGATTACTTGAAGAGTATTGAAGAATTCAATGGAACAATTGAAAAATTACATGAGTATTAACAATTTTTGACTCTAATCAAATTTGAACATTCACAACTGTCAAGATTCCTCTAGATGTTGGTGATATAGTATATACCTGCGGAGGTCGTCAATGGAGGAAGATGAAGAAGGCTGGTTTATGCGAAGCTGGTCTCAGCGGTACGACGAAGAAACTGATCTCAGCGGGGTGGAAATAAACGGATGTAGGCTTCTCAACTGGTCATAACAGGTGACGCGATAGTCATAAATGACCTTCACAAGGCCACTGTGACCAATAATTTTAAATGGGACCCTATGGCAAGTGACAGCTCGTTTGAAAGGTATTGAAAATACCTATTCAGTCATACCAATTTTGTTTGGGTTCCGGCTGATTTTGATTGATAAATTGAAGAAATACGAAAATTATAGTTTCGCATTTAATTAATAAAGATTTTAAAGTACGCCTCTGGTTAATTGTCAAAAAGGTTGACGTTTTTGAATTCTCTACTTGTCAAAAGTGTTTATACCTTGAAAATTTACCTAAGCTATTGTTTAACGAGACGTTTAAGTGTTTACATAGGCAAAATGGTACGTACTGTAGCCGACAAAGTAGCAGCTATCTTAATAATTGGTGAATGTAGAAACAATTTCCATGCAGCGGAACGACTGTTTAATGAGAGGTACCCCGATCGCCCTATATCGAGGGTTTATTTGAGGGAGCTTCTTCGGAAGTTTGAAGCATCAGGTAGTGTTCAAGATGCCAAACGATCTGGTCGACCAACAATTAGTGATGACAAAAAAATTGACATAATTGGAGAAATGGTAGTAAACCCTACTTCTTCCACAGCCCAAGTTGCGTCTATCTGTGAAGTCAGTCAAAGGACAGTACATAGGGTGTTGGCTAAAACAAATTTCATCCATACAAATTAAAAATGGTGCACCAACTTTCAGATGATGACCCCGACCGAAGACTAGAATTCTGTGAAACTATGTCCAATAAAATGAACCAACAACCAGGCTACATACAGACAATTTGTTTTAGTGACGAAAGTACTTTCTTTCTCAATGGAAATGTTAACACTCAAAATATGAGGTATTGGAGTGACACAAATCCTCACATCTTTCGTGAAAAACATACTCAATTTCCAGAAAAAGTAAATGTTTGGGCAGGTATTTTGGGAAACCACATAGTTGGGCCTCTTTTTCTCAATGCTAACTTAACCGGTGAATTGTATCTGGAGATGTTACAAAATGATATTGAGGCGTTAATTCTTGAAATTCTAGAAGATAATCCAGATGAATTCGACAACTTGGAAATAACGTTTCAACAAGATGGTGCTCCTGCACACTATTACGGTGCAGTAAGATGTTACCTAAATGAAGAATATCGTGGTAGATGGATTGGACGACGAGGTTCGATCGAATGGCCAGCTCGGTCACCGGACCTTACACCATTAGATTTTTTTCTATGGGGGTACTTGAAATCTAAGGTTTACGCTACAGCACCTGACAGTATTGCCATTCTGAAACAACGAGTTGTTGAAGAATGTAGGGCAATTTCCGCTGACACACTGGGACGAGTACGACAAGAGTTTAGCAATAGGATGCATTACTGCCAGGAAGTAGATGGAGCACATTTTGAACACTTATTATAAGAACTGGTTCTTAAATCTTTATTAATTAAATGCGAAACTATAATTTTCGTATTTCTTCAATTTATCAATCAAAATCAGCCGAAACCCAAACAAAATTGGTATGACTGAATAGGTATTTTCAATACCTTTCAAACGAGCTGTCACTTGCCATAGGGTCCCATTTAAAATTATTGGTCACAGTGGCCTTGTGACGTCATTTATGACTATTGCGTCACCTGTTATGACCATCCGTTTATTTCCACCCTCCAAATTTCATTATTATAAGTATACCCGTTCAAAAGATACGAGAGGGGGAGGGGACTTTTGACTAGCACTGTATATTGATTTTCAGATCCCCTTGTTAGCGTGAGTTGGTTTGCTCTTCACGGACCAGGCTGAATTTGATGTGCTGTATGACCTCCCAGGGTACCAGTCTTTCTGTCTCAGTAGGTGGCTTCACTCCGTGGTATATATCATGCGAAGAAGATGATAGGAATAAAAATGTGTACAAAAATGTGAGAACGAAGGATATCCTTTGAACCTCAAGTTTTTATGATTGAAATTTTAATCTAGAGTCAAAAGATAGATACAAATGATAGCATACACAAAAAAATATGCCTCGGTCCATATATGAGACTGAAAGATAACAGTGAAAGATCAAAATTAAGTAGCAATAAAATATGCTATTCTGGTTTTAAATTTCGAAGTTAATTTTAATCATTTAAAAAAACAACAATGAGAAAAATTCAAAACAGAACTACACAAACCTCACCCAAAACGTTATGTTAAAATTCAGTCAAATTTTGAAACGAAGTAAGCTTTGATAAGGTGATTATATGTACCAGAAGGGTAAAAAAATTTAATGAGTAAATGTATTCAAAAGGAAATATAAAAATTTCCTTAAGACTTCACCAGGAACAAATTAAATATAGTATTTTAAAGCAAAATACTCAAATGTTGCCAATACAAAAATATACTATGTTGAAGCAAGTACCAAAGGAAAATATAGCGTTAAGAACCAAAATAATAATCAGGCACTAGGGCAAAAATATACTATTCAGTTAATATAAGAAGAGAGCGACTACACGCCTTTCAGTAGCACAATTCTCTTAGATAAAGACAAAGTGATATAATTCTTTTGATTGAAGAATTCCCAGAGATAAACCGAAGAGGCAGACCGCACGTCTTTCAGCAATTCCCCTTTCGAATCGATAAGCCAGGTAATTCTCGAAAAACTGAATGAATCTCCCTGCTCTTGGCGACAAGGTAGTAACTGAAATGAATTGATTCTACAACGATCAAAAATCAAATAACCTTCACTGTGAATTGAATGAAGTAAATCGATAAAAGGAACTCATTGAATGTGAATCAAATTTTATGTCTGAGGAATATATTGAATCGAGTGTTCTGAGACTAGTTGAGCAGAGGTACCATCCTCTCCAGAAGCAATCCTTTCTCAAGAGAAAACCAAAATAATTTCATAAACGTATAGTTATGAAATTAAATGAAAAATTGCTTACCAGAGAGCTGTCCTATAAGGTACTGCAGAACTGTCCCAGAATAGTCGAATACACCCTCTGCAAACGGAATCCTTGGAATAATTCCCTGGTAGTGTGAGGTGAGTAAGCGCTGGTCCACTCGAAATCACCAATTCTCTGGTACCTAAAAATGCAAAAAGCGTAAAACTGATTTCCAAAAAAAATTTGTCGCAAATGGTCTGAACGGATTCTACGTAAGACGTGCTCTTAATGCTTGCCCAAAATGGCCGAAATATTTTTTTGTTTGTTTTTTCTTCACTTAAATCCAAAACATAAATCAACCCTGATAGAAATTAGCCAAAGGGAGTATCATATACGATATGTTGGATATAAAATAATATGAAAATAATTTAATCGGAAATTCACTGATAATTCCAAAGTGACAAAAATCTGAAAGTATAGAATTTATCCTTGACCTTCAACAATAACCATTCAGTAACCATCCAAGAATTCGGAAATTACAAGCATATAAAAAGCGAAAAAAATTATGTTACTCATCTACAACATTAATTGCAAGATAAAGAAAATAATTATACTCCACCAAATTCAACAATGATAGTCATTCAATTTAGAAATCGTAAGGTACCAAAATCAATTCACTCACCACACCTCTGCCTATGTTGAGGTTCAATCGAAGAAGAGACGCTACCATCCTTTCGGTTCGAACAAATCACCAATTCCCTGTTTTTTCAAAAAAAACATTCTCGGGTTTTTCTCTATTTAAAAACACTTATCGAAAAATCAACTCCTTGACGAACTGAATACAACTGTCATGATACCATTTTCAAGGGACGATAATAAAGAGCGCATTCTTCACGACCTGAGCAGTGACTACTGACCCGTACCACCGTAAAAATAACCGAAAAAGTTATTAGAAATTGGTTATGTATAAGGAAGTAACGAAAAATTCGTTACAATTGATCTAATTTAAAAATGTTCGTGAGTATTGTAGTTAGTTCTTCAATATAAAGGAGTGTTTCATAAACATATAAGATTTTAGGTTCGGGTTGAGAAAAAAAAGGGTTCAAATATTTGTTCCCGTCCTTCGTCTCTCTCTTTTTCACTTTCTTGCGTGTAATCTCATCTATATTTGCTTCCACTTTACGGAGGGCGTGGTCTGTCAATGTCACCAATGCATAAATGCAAGATTTTCTACGTACTCTCGACCAAGGTATAAAGAAGGAGCTTATTTCTTCTCTGATGAGGAAGCATATGTAATTGAAGCTTTTGCCCACAGCAGATTGAAAAAATAATTCTCAATCCAAAATCATTTGAAATAATGTCATTCGAGTGAATGAACTAGCAGCAACAGTAGTTTGATCAAACATTTCAACATTGCCCAAAATGCTAACCAAGGTACATCATAAATTGCTACTTACCTTCACTTTAATTATTTTCAATCTCTGTTGAACTATTTCCAGAATTCCATTTCTGACCATGCTATTATATTGGGTCTCATTGTTCATTTCATCCCACATTCCATCCCATTGAACCAGTGGTACATACAGTGTGCGAATTTATGTTTATGTAGTTGCTTGGCTTGAATATACTGAAGATACTATAACGTAAATAAACTTAACTTGGTTTAACTAATTTATTTAACACTTAAATATACAACTTAATTTATATTACTACGTCACTGTATAGCTCGTTCGTATGGGCTCGTTCAGACTGTCCGTGCCATCTTGAGGGCTACCTATTTATCTCCGTCACAGAATTCCCGATCTTTCGAATTCCGGCAGTTGGCGACGGCATGTTCCAATTGTTTCCAATATTGACCGTTGTTTTCCGCGGAAGAGCGACTGGATGGTTCTCGAATATCTCCGGGGATGATCTCATCGCTGTCGATGGCAACGCGTTAGGCGACAGGTCCGGCCTAGGTTCGTTACATTGCCCCCTTCTTAAAGACATTTCGTCCCGAAATTTCATCCTTGGAGTGTGACGATATCTGCATGACTTCCCATATCTGCACCGTGAAGTTCGATGGAAGTAACACTCCACGGTCTTCATGATCGGTCGTGGAAGAGGGTTACAGCAAACCAAAATCTTGACGCCGCTGGATCTGAATATCGCCTCCAGCATACTTCTTATGACTCTCCAGTCCAACCCATCAATACCACAGGACAATTTTGGAATTGCTAGATCCACCAGATTCTGGTCCACCATAGTATCTCCTAGTTTGGTGAGACTCTTCCAGACATCTTCATAGGACGGTTTATCTTGGGAATGCCTCTTGGTAACTAGGTAGTAGATGTTTCTCTGGCCTTTCTTCAACTGTAGCACCCCACCAACTTCTGGATTCTGCTCCCGCAGTGTTTGGAATTGACCAAATTTCTTGGAGAACACTACGGCGATGCCCCTGGACATTCGAAGATCTTCTGCACACAGTGCGCTAGTGCGTAGTCAGCAGGCACCTCGAAAAGGTCTCGTGACTCCTCTAGTAACCCCATGTAGAACTTTCTGCCCGTTTGAATACAAGGACATAAACTTCTCGAACGTCATATCATCCTCCGGTGGCTTGAGGGTGCGAACTTGGTCATGGTTTCCAGCGTAAGGGGCCAACCTGTTGAAATGGACGACCCTTGGTTTCCCTCGGGGTGGCTTATGGATTCGGTACACAAGGTCGTTTATCCTTTTCACGATTTTATACGGGCCTTCCCACGAGTTCCGCAACTTTGGTGATAGTCCACGACGACGTTTGGGGTTGTACAGCCAAACCAGGTCATCAACCTTAAATCCTCCAGTGTCGGCCTTGATGTCATAGGTCTTCTTCATTTTATCGCTGGCACTCTGGATGTTCAACCGGACTCGTTCGTGGATGTCGTCCATTCTCTGCCGAAGTTTGCTGACGTAGTCCTCTCCCGCAGTGTCTTGTCCTGGCGGTATCCCAAGCTTTAGGTCACAAGGCAGTCTGCAGTTCTTGGCCCATTATAATACTAGCATGAGTTTGACCGGTTGACTCGTGTACTGCGGATCGATAGGCCATCAGGAACAAATGAAGATACTGGTCCCAGTC
>JAFIRS010005940.1:0-45981 GCA_018342105.1 Gonioctena quinquepunctata | reverse complement strand
GTGATTGGTTTTTTAATTAATTTTTTATAAAATTTTACAACTCTAGATGTATATACGTGGCGTACTCATGCATATTATGACGATAACAACTTTTATAACTTTTAGAATCGTTATATCTCAGAAACGGTGAGATATAACATAGATCATAGATAATTTTATGATCTACAATCTTTGTCTGAGGTACTTTTATGATAAAACTTACCGTTTTGCTGAAAATCGCGAAAAACTCATTTTTTTGACCTTTGACCTTGAATTAAATTTTTTCCTCACAGGGGAATGATGGGAAACTTCTAGACATTGTTTGTAATTATGTTTTGAACAACTTCACAAAAATTCAGCTTGTTGGGACTTTATGTAACTTCACTCTCATTTTTTGGTCTAAATTGACCGGACTACTTTTTCGAGTGATAATTGAGAAAACGCTGCCATAAGTTCTCACAGTCAGCAAATATAAAGTATTCTTTCACCTGCGAAAGCCAATCAAATCTAGTGTTATTTCGCTCTAAATCAAGTAGACGTACATAGCAAATTTTGGAAAGTCTGGTTTTGTCCATAGTTTTCAATTTATTAAACCAAGTTTACGAAGATTTGAAAATTATGTATGATACTTTAATGCAGTTAGTTTCTATGCGCACAATATAGTCTGGGGTATTTTTAGGTAAACAAAGTAAACGTTTGAAAAAACGAACTTGAATACGCCCTATTATATCAGCGTAACGAAGGCTCCATATAGCAATACCAAATGATAGCAATGACAACACAATAGATTCGTATGGTTTGATTCTCGATGACCACCAATTGATTTTTGAATGGTACATTAGGTTCATTATAGATCCAGTTGCCTGGTTGGCTTCCATGACCGATCTTTTTGCCATTTCGAGGAACAAGGATAAGGAAGAATATTCTGTCCCTAAGTAAGTGAAGTTTCTTATAACTTCCAAGAATCTTAGGTTATAGTTACTGATATATCATCCTCTGCAAAAAAAAAAAAACTTTAGTTTTGCTCGTATTTTCAACGAGTATATAATCTAATGCATAATTTTCCAGAACTTTCAGTTTGTGTGTTAGATCTAGTATCCGCATACGAGAGCATCAATATATTATTTTTACCATCAATGTCCTGTTAAGCCGTGTGTTCGAAAGTAGTCTTCAATGTCAGCTGTAAATAGTAAAAATAAAAGGGACTTAACGACGTACTCCCTCAGAAATATCATACTTTTTGCTATACATGTTATTTTGTTTTATTGAAAGAAATGCTCCGTCATAGATATTTCCGATTATTCTTATAATTTTTGAACTTATGCCTACTTTATACAATTTCAGCTATAAGAGTTTATGGTAAATGCTATCGAATGCTCGACGAAAATGAACAAAAATTGCATAGACTTTTCTCCCGTGAAGCCCAAGGTGAATTCATTGTTACATACCCCTGAAGATTGATTTAATTAATTTTGAAACGTTGGCAAGGAAACAATCATATTTCTCCAACCAACTTGATCCAAATCTCAGCAAACTTTCTCAAAATTATACAGATAGTGTAGTTGTACCGATACTTTTCCAGTTGTTTATCCGGTTTACTGAGCTCAGATAACTATTTGAAAATAAATAGTCACTTGACTTTCATAAGATGGAACTTGGAAGTTCGTAAATTTCAGATCTTCATATCTTAGATAGAATCATAGAGTTCACCAAAATCAATCCGAATACGATAAGGTTGATTCAAGTCAGAGTGTTGATTTGACCGGGCTCGGCATATTATTTTCCCCATTTTCTTGCAACTTTCGCACAATTTTTTTCGCAATATTGGATCGATTTCAATGACATGTGGTAAATGTCCATCAACCCCACTCAGGCTCTCTGAGAATAGGGTATGAGAGAGCTGCGTTTTTATTTTTGATTCGTGTTCAGGAGGCAAAAATGCGTAAGTACAACCAAACGGCTATTCTTAGGAGCATGCGTGGGGTACATGGACATTTACTTATAAAGTAAAATACTCCTCAACGCTTCAAAATCGGATTATTTGAAAGTGTACATTTTTTAAATTCAGTAATGTATTACACAATTAATTTCCGATACTATTTTATATTTTCCTCAGGTGCTTGCGCATGTTTTTTTCCGCTCCTTCTAAGCTTTCCAGTCCGAACCTTCTTTTTTAGAAAAATATTGGAAGCGGGTATTACATCCCGTTTCCTTTCCGTTTCCAGGCTTCTGCTTTTCTGGTTCCAGTGTGTAAGTTTACTTGCAGCAGCCTTTCTTGGTATCGGCAGGAGTCTTGATGGTGGTCTTGGTCTTCTTAATGCAAGGGGATATTCTTATAACGATGCAACAAAATGCAATTACAACTACTGCAGTGGCAATGCTAGCGTATATACATATCATTTTTCAATAACACGCGAGACAAGCACAGCACATAAACAAGATTAAAAGGGAAATTGGCGTTATTATCACAATCATTTTGAAATTGGGACCTGAATGTCAGAATATACGTTTTTATTCTTGATGTGACATTTCATTTCCCAGTCAATCTTGATCAGAAAATAAGACTTATAAAGGGTGATTAATGAAAATTGTGAAGTTTGTTGAGAATACGATTTGAAGTATTTTGTAGTAGGGGGATTGGGACTCATTTTCCCGGGAGCTAAGTTGTACACGATGCTTTTTCAGAAAAATTATTTGTTAAGAGAATTAAGTTCACCTAATCGGAATTGTTATTTAGAGGCCATCTACAATCCTTCTCAAAGCAGATTTCTGTAGGTGAAGTGAAAAAATAACTAATAAAAGACCTTTTTAAAGACAAGCTTTTATTTAAGCCGTGTACTAAAACTTATAAAATAAGTTTAAGTCATCGCTGACAATGATTTAATTATTTTTTGTTGAATTATTTGTTTTCAATTGATTGCCGCGCAAAGTGGTCATAAAAGTAGGTACCAATTAATTCGATTGGGCAGTGATTGGTTGGTAAGTATGAACTTGTCGAAAATTTAATTTTATTACAATTACAAGCTTTTTGAATCCAAATAATTCAACAAGAATGATTGTCAGCGAATTAAACTTATTTTATACGTTTTAGTACACGGCTTGAAGCTTGTCTTTAAAAAAGTTTTATAATTAGATATTTTTTGTATTTTTTTTTCTGTGGGGGGCTTGGGGTTGTGGTTCAATGAAGACATCTAGGTTAATATTAGGAAAAACATCAACGTTTCGACGATGGGCCCATCGTCTTCTTCAGGATAAATAAAATGGGGTAACTCACGAGTGTATCTAGAATGTACAATAAAATATGATGGATAGGAGTGTTCATACAGTAGCTGGATGAATTAAAACTTACCGTAACTCATGCTTTTGGCAGGTTTGTAACAAATAGTTTTTTTTGAAGTAGGCTGTAGGGACATGATATAACGGGGGTGGTTTGCCAACACCAAAACATGATGTGACAGGGATGGTTTGCAAGAACCAAACGTGTGCTTCTTGTGAAACCTATAAGCGTTTTTTGTCAACCACACGAGAAGAAAATGACCGCTTTTCTATGGATTACTTGGTCGGTAAATACGGTCGATAAACTTTCAGAATTGTTAATGATGGTGGCGCCATCGTGGTGCGTAGATTCGAACTCTGAGGGTATATATATATATATATATATATATATATATAGATCGTAAAGTAAACAACTCAATCACTACCTTGTTATGGATATAAAACAAAAAACCATAACAAACTAAGAATGTCCAAACGAATCCTATGTTTGAAGAGTTGTAATGTTTGTAATCCTGATGAAGACGAGGATCCTCCCGTCGAAACGTAGAAACGTATGAAGTACACGTGTTATACCAAAACAAAGTTGTAATTGATTTATGAAAGTCAGATCCACGAACCTAAAACCCAAGAAAAACAAGCCAAATATATATATATATATATATATATATATATATACATATATATATATATATACTATATATATATATATATACATATATATATATATATATATATATATATATATATATATATATATATATATATATATATATATATATATATATATATATATATATATATATATATATATATATATATATATATACATATATATATATATACAGTGTGACCGATTTAAAATGGAACCACCCCTGTAGAATACGCATTTTTCAGTCAATCTCAAAAATATTTAATATTGAGCATAAAAAACTGTAACTTGACACAAATTTTCATAACTTTAGTTTCATTTCCAAGGCACTCTATGGTTTTTTTTCTTTGTCAAAAACGGCAAAAGTTTATTAGGCAATTTTTTTGCCAAATTTGACTACACCACTGGATTTGTAGTTGTTAGAAATGAAAACCAACAAAATTTCATGAAAAAAATTGGTTAACAACGAAGTTACAACAACTTTAATTTTGGAAACAAAGTATCCGATTATAATTTTTATTTAGATTACAGACATATTTGAAATCTGCACAAGTGAATTTGTACAGTGAAAATCCGAAGTCAATAGCTCAGTTCGTTCGACAGTTATAACTACTGAAAGTATGGTAATGTGAGCGATTTGTGGTGTACTGAATCACAGCCTACTATTGATTTAGTACAATACCTATGCCCAATATATTAGTTCAGCTTTCCTCAAATTATTGATACCTTCTCTGAAAGCTTGTTTCAGTTGAGTTTTGCAGAATAAAAAAGAAACATTTTTTTGTCCTGCTTTCTGTTTTATTATTGAATAAATAATTTTGATACTTTAAAACTTGATTCGGTTCATTTCGTTTTTATCGGCTATTGAAAACTGCATAACTTGAAAATGAATTCTTAATTTTCTGTTATTTCCGAATACACTTATAACCTAAACTTAAATAAATGATTTTAAGGGAATATAATTCACAAATCGCTTCCACCAGAAATCGCTCACATTACCATAATTTCAGGAGTTATAACTGTAGAACGGGATGAGCTATTGACTTCGGATATTCGCTGTACAAATTCACTGGTGTTCTACTCGTATCGGCAGTGTTGCCAGATTTTAAATATGTCTATAACTAAATGAAAATTAATGTCAAATACTTTGTTTCCAAAATTAAAGTTGTTGTAACTTCGTTGTTAACCAATATTTTTTGATAAATCCCATGGTTTTCATTTATAACGACTACGAATCCAGTGGTGTAGTCAAATTTCAAAACAAAAATTGCCTAATAAACTTTTGCCGTTTTTAACGAAGAAAAAAAACCATAGAGTGCCTTGGAAATGAAACTGAAGTTATAAAAATTTGTGACAAGATACAGTTTTTGATGTTTAATTAAAAAAAAAAAATTTTGAGAATGACTGAAAAATGCGTAATTTATAGGGGTGGTTCCATTTTAAATGGGGCACACCCATTTTAAATGGGGCACACTGTATATATATATATATATATATACACACACAAGTGAGTCCGTACTCTAGTTGAATGTTGTTGAAAAACCCCATATCTGTAATGTGTTGAAGAAAGGGTAGTCTCGTGACTGGACTAGTTGAAAAAAAACTATGAATTTGAAATAAACTTTGTAGAAAGGATATTCCTTGAGGTTGCAGTCAAATTTAATGGCCAATGAAAAAAGAAAAACTCTTTCTTATTTAGTCGAGCTTTCGAAAATGTTTATTTTCATTATCAAGACAGCTGTGAAAAAAGGAAAACACAATTGTGAAATACGATTTTAAACAAATTAATAGAACTTACTAAGGTGAGGTTAAGTGAAGACAGCGAACTAATCACCATTTTGTGATTGAAGAACTTTTCAAAATCATATCACTATGAAACACTACTAGTAATATATATAAAAATTGAACAATTGTAAAAGCACATATTGTTTAAGAAACTTAGTTTAAACAATTTAAAATTTGACAGGACAAATTACCACATGGTTAAAGCATGACTGAAAAAGGAAATGGTGGATGACAGAAAATGCATGACAAGAAGTGTCAGCTGTCATATGTCAAAGTCAAAATGTCATGGGAGAAACAATGTGTTTTGTCCACAGAACAAAAGGAATAGTACCAATCTATAAGACAAAAATTGATAAATGAGAGAAAAAATCAAGAAATACTAAGAAAACTTTCAAAACTTCAGTTAGAATCAAGTTTCAACAAATAATTGTAAATGACACTTAGGTTGGAAATATCAGATCGTCTATTCATACTATTGGGTTCATTTTTTATGTAAACCATTTCTAGGAAATTCCTTTTATGGTATTTATTCTCTACTGCTAAAATGGAAGGGTTGTTGAAATTACTAAAATGATTTGAATTTATATTATGTTCAGCTAATGCACAACTGTTTTTTTTTATTTTACAATCACTCTTATGAGATGCTATGCGGCCTGTTAAATTCCTACTAGTCTGACCGATATATATTTTATCACAGTTTAGGCAAGGAATACTATAAATGACATTTGATTTTTCATAAATCGTTAAAGGGGCTTTATTTCTAGTGTAAAGGCTAGCAATGGTTTTAATATTTTTGTTAGCAATACGTAGTTTATCTAATTTAAACACATTAGTCAGTTTAGAAGTTAGTTCTCTTACATATGGTAATGTTTTATAAATAAATGATTCTACTGGTTGTGGTTGAACAATTGAGTTTATAGTTGGAGAATTTAATGTTACAGGGTCAAAATTCATATTTGCATTTCCAGGTTCAATAATAGTAACACTGGGTTGACGATCAGTACTGAAAAGTAATTTATTAATAAATTTAATTGGATATGAGTTTTCTTTAAGATAGTTTTAATTCATTTAAACATTCCTTTTGAAAGTTGGATGTGATAAACACACTACTCTGTTTTTCATACCTTTCACCAAGTTGGTTTTCATGTTTGGAGCATGATAGGAATGGAAACTTATGAATCTGTTAGAACATATTGGTTTCCTATACCATTTAGTGCGAAGAACATTGTCTAACCCTCTACATACTCTCATATCTAAATAAGGAATGCTTCGGTTGACTTCTACCTCATAGGTAAATTGTAAATTGATATCGTAGCTGTTGAAGTAGAATAAGGCTTCATCTACTTTGTCATAAGGTACAGAGAGGATCAAATCATCCACGTATCTTTTAACAAACGGAATGTTGAAAGGAATAAGAGTTAAAACATCTTCCACTAGATCATCTAACACATAGTTCACTAATATTGGGGAAATAGTGGATCCCATGGGGGTACCAAAAATTTGTTTGTAATATGTGTCATTAAAATTTAAAAAATTAGACTCAAAAATGAATTCTAGTATGTCAATGAAAGCACTCCACGTTAAATCACAATGGTTTTTTATAATGGTCCATTTGTTGGATAAACTGGCTCTAAAAAGGGTTTAAACCATGGGTGTACCAAAAATTTTTTAGCTGAAATCAAACGGGAGGTTTGTAAAAAGAGAAACAACATCAAAACTGACTATGATGTAATTTTCAGGCAGTACGTAATTATTGATGAATAAGCTGAAATCAAAAGAATCTTTTATATAGTATTCATTGTCTATGTCATAAGCATTAGTTAGAATTGAAGTTAGAAATTTAGCTAAGTGACTATTAGGAGCATTAATTGAGGAAACAATAGGTCTCATAGCTAGAGTGGGTTTATGTATTTTAGGTAAAGCATAAAATCTAGGAGCTATGGAATTATGAATATTAAATTTTTTTGCTGTGGTTGAATCGATAAGATCTTTCTTTAATAGATCAGATACTAATTTGTTGGCATTCTGTTGCAAAGTGCTGACAGGATTACGAGGTATTTTCTCATAATATTTATGATCATCTGATAGTTCCAAACTTCTGTCAAGGTAATCTTGTTTGTACATTATAACTGTCACATTCCCTTTATCACTTCTGACAATGTATAAATTGGGATTGTCTTTGAAAAACTTTTTGCATTTAATGTAAGTAATTAGTAATAATGTTAGTACATTGGGCTCTGTAGCAATCTTGTTCACTGTTAGGGAACATGGAAATTATAGATTCAACATCAGCTAATAATGAAGGTACTCTGAAATCTTTTATGTTTGGACACAAACTGAATTTTGGGCCAAGTCATAAAAAACGTTTTATATCATTAGGTGTAAGAATGTCTGTTAAGTTTTTTATCCATTTATCTTGTATTTGGATATTCAAAAAAGCAGTTATTTTTAGGTTTTGAAGTTTGATTTTATGTTTTTGTTGAATTTCATGAAAAACTTTTTTATATTTGTTTTTTTGTCTACTGTTATATTCTGCAAAAATGGTTAAAGGGAGTTTGATTCGTAATTTATCTTTAATATTTTTCAATTCCTTCTCACATTTTATGCAATCGTTAAATGTAACTTTAATTTCCAAATTTCATATTGTTTTTTCAACCTGTTATTGAAACCTTGGATCTTTCTTCCTGTTTGTCCATCTGGTATGAAGTATGGTGTTATGTTGGAAATGCCATTGGTGATATGGTTTGGAAAATACTAAGATTTTACATCTGGTAAGGAAAATCTTCTTATTGTGAGTTGTCGCTATCTTGATGTTAACTTTGCCCAACGTTTAGTAACGTCACAAGTGAGTCCGTACTCTAGTTGAATGTTGTTGAAAACCCTATCTGTAATGTGTTAGAAGGGTAGTCTCGTGACTGGACTAGTTGAAAAAAAACTATGAATTTGAAATAAACTTTGTAGAAAGGATATTCCTTGAGGTTGCAGTCAAATTTAATGGCCAATGAAAAAAGAAAAACTCTTTCTTATTTAGTCGAGCTTTCGAAAATGTTTATTTCTTCTTCTTCTTGATAATGAAAATAAACATTTTCGAAAGCTCGACTGAATAAGAAAGAGTTTTTCTTTGATTTGACTGCAACCTCAAGGAATATCCTTTCTACAAAGTTTATTTCAAATTCATAGTTTTTTTTCAACTAGTCCAGTCACGAGACTACCCTTTCTTCAACACATTACAGATATGGGGTTTTTCAACAACATTCAACTAGAGTACGGACTCACTTGTGTGACGTTACTTAAACGTTGGGCCAAAGTTAACATCAAGATAGCGACAACTCACAATAAGAAGATTTTCCTTACCAGATGTAAAAATCTTAGTATTTTTCCAAACCATATCACCAATGGCATTTCCAACATAACACCACTAACTCATCACCAGATGGGACAAACAGGAAGAAAGATCCAAGGTTTCAATAACAGGTTGAAAAAAACAAAATTAAATTTGGAAATTAAAGTTACATTTTGCGATTGCATAAAATTTGAGAAGGAATTGAAAAATATTAAAGATAAATTACGAATCACACTCCCTTTAACCATTTTTGCAGAATATAACAGTAGACAAAAAAACAAATATAAAAAAGTTTTTCATGAAATTCAACAAAAACATAAAATCAAACTTCAAAACCTGAAAATAACTGCTTTTTTGAATATCCAAATACAAGATAAATGGATAAAAAACTTAACAGACATTCTTACACCTAATGATATAAAACGTTTTTTATGACTTGGCCCAAAATTCAGTTTGTGTCCAAACATAAAAGATTTCAGAGTACCTTCATTATTAGCTGATGTTGAATCTATAATTTCCATGTTCCCTAACAGTGAACAAGATTGCTACAGAGCCCAATGTACTAACATTATTACTAATTACTTACATAAATTTTCCTCAAAAAAAGATGCTTTACATCACATTTTCATTAAATGCAAAAAGTTTTTCAAAGACAATCCCAATTTATACATTGTCAGAAGTGATAAAGGGAATGTGACAGTTATAATGTACAAACAAGATTACCTTGACAGAAGTTTGGAACTATTGGATGATCATAAATATTATGAGAAAATACCTCGTAATCCTGTCAGCACTTTGCAACAGAATGCCAACAAATTAGTATCTGATCTATTAAAGAAAGATCTTATCGATTCAACCACAGCAAAAAAATTGAATATTTATAATTCCATAGCTCCTAGATTTTATGCTTTACCTAAAATACATAAACCCACTCTAGCTATGGGACCTATTGTTTCCTCAATTAATGCTCCTAATAGTCACTTAGCTAAATTTCTAACTTCAATTCTAACTAATGCTTATGACATAGACAATGAATACTATATAAAAGATTCTTTTGATTTCAGCTTATTCATCAATAATTACGTACTGCCTGAAAATTACATCATAGTCAGTTTTGATGTTGTTTCTCTTTTTACAAACCTCCCGTTTGAAGTTATTAGAGCCAGTTTATCCAACAAATGGAACATTATAGAAAACCATTGTGATTTAACGTGGAGTGCTTTCATTGACATACTAGAATTCATTTTTGAGTCTATTTTTTTAAATTTTAATGACACATATTACAAACAAATTTTTGGTACCCCCATGGGATCCACTATTTCCCCAATATTAGTGAACTATGTGTTAGATGATCTAGTGGAAGATGTTTTAACTCTTATTCCTTTCAACATTCCGTTTGTTAAAAGATACGTGGATGATTTGATCCTCTCTGTACCTTATGACAAAGTAGATGAAGCCTTATTCTACTTCAACAGCTACGATATCAATTTACAATTTACCTATGAGGTAGAAGTCAACCGAAGCATTCCTTATTTAGATATGAGAGTATGTAGAGGGTTAGACAATGTTCTTCGCACTAAATGGTATAGGAAACCAATATGTTCTAACAGATTCATAAGTTTCCATTCCTATCATGCTCCAAACATGAAAACCAACTTGGTGAAAGGTATGAAAAACAGAGTAGTGTGTTTATCACATCCAACTTTTCAAAAGGAATGTTTAAATGAATTAAAAACTATCTTAAAAGAAAACTCATATCCAATTAAATTTATTAATAAATTACTTTTCAGTACTGATCGTCAACCCAGTGTTACGATTAGTGAACCTGGAAATGCAAATATGAATTTTGACCCTGTAACATTAAATTCTCCAACTATAAACTCAATTGTTCAACCACAACCAGTAGAATCATTTATTTATAAAACATTACCATATGTAAGAGAACTAACTTCTAAACTGACTAATGTGTTTAAATTAGACAAACTACGTATTGCTAACAAAAATATTAAAACCATTGCTAGCCTTTACACTAGAACTAAAGCCCCTTTAACGATTTATGAAAAATCAAATGTCATTTATAGTATTCCTTGCCTAAACTGTGATAAAATATATATCGGTCAGACTAGTAGGAATTTACAGGCCGCATAGCATCTCATAAGAGTGATTGTAAAATAAAAAAAAACAGTTGTGCATTAGCTGAACATAATATAAATTCAAATCATTTTAGTAATTTCAACAACCCTTCCATTTTAGCAGTAGAGAATAACTACCATAAAAGGAATTTCCTAGAAATGGTTTACATAAAAAATGAACCCAATAGTATGAATAGACGATCTGATTTTTCCAACCTAAGTGTCATTTACAATTATTTGTTGAAACTTGATTTTAACTGAAGTTTTGAAAGTTTTCTTAGTATTTCTTGATTTTTTCTCTCATTTATCAATTTTTGTCTTATAGATTGGTACTATTCCTTTTGTTCTGTGGACAAAACACATTGTTTCTCCCATGACATTTTGACTTTGATATATGACAGCTGACACTTCTTGTCATGCATTTTCTGTCATCCACCATTTCCTTTTTCAGTCATGCTTTAACCATGTGGTAATTTGTCCTGTCAAATTTTAAATTGTTTAAACTAAGTTTCTTAAACAATATGTGCTTTTACAATTGTTCAATTTTTATATATATTACTACTAGTGTTTCATAGTGATATGATTTTGAAAAGTTCTTCAATCACAAAATGGTGATTAGTTCGCTGTCTTCACTTAACCTCACCTTAGTAAGTTCTATTAATTTGTTTAAAATCGTATTTCACAATTGTGTTTTCCTTTTTTCACAGCTGTCTTGATAATGAAAATAAACATTTTCGAAAGCTCGACTAAATAAGAAAGAGTTTTTCTTTTTTCATTGGCCATTAAATTTGACTGCAACCTCAAGGAATATCCTTTCTACAAAGTTTATTTCAAATTCATAGTTTTTTTTCAACTAGTCCAGTCACGAGACTACCCTTTCTTCTATATATATATATATATATATATATATACAAATATATATATATATATATATATATATATATATATATATATATACACGGGATTGATAGTCTTTGCCGACAAGTTAGGGATACAACTAGTGAATATTGGGGTTTCCAAAGTTAATCCAAACTTTCAAAAACCTTCATTTCCATCATCAGGGAGATAAGAGACATTTTTGTTCGTTGTATTGCAATACTAACATATTTGTAGGGATTTGTTTCAGCAGTGTCAAAATTGTACGATTGTAAGGAAGTTATGTTCATTCAAAAATTTAAAAAAAAATTATATTATTACCAGTGTTTGTGGATTTATGTCTAATGACGAAATAGGTATGGAATCTAACTAAAAGAATACGTAAAGGGTGCAAACTGAAAACATTTGAAGAATAAATGCTGGAAAAAACCTCCAATGACAAATTCGGAAATAACACGAAAAAATTTATAATTTACGTTGGACAAACTTTCAAAAATATTCTGAATTTTTGGGAGCATACTTTTTTATTTGAGTGGAATATCGAATATCGGAGGGCTATAGATACAAAAAAACGGGAAATATTGAGTGGAATGAATTATGAAATTGCAGCCAAAATTTCATAATCAAAAATATTTTTCAGTATGCGAATTCTGAAATTACCATTAGGTTCGTCATTATGTAGATACATCCTGGATCTACAGAAATGGATCTCAGGTTTATCAGTGGGTGAAAGAATCTGATAAAATAACTTATCTCTCCAAAAGTGAGAACGTTTTACAATTTTGCACGCCGGAACGGCATTGGGATTTTAAGAGATTCTTTACTATTAACAACCCCGTAAAAACGTTTTCCGTGGCGAATACGCTATTCACCAGGAGTCAACATCGTTCAATGACTACACCACCAGGCATGCAGATCATACTTTTCATTTTACCCTGGTGCATCCAAGTGATGTTATTGAAATTATTTGTAACCTCAAGTTTGAAATTATTTGTAACTCAGTTGGAGTAGATTGCATCTCTACAAAAATAATAAGGAACATCAGAAATTTAATTTGCGAACCATAAGCATTTTTAATAAATAATTCTATTGAAACTAGAGTGTTCCCAGATAAACTAAAAATTGGACCAGTAACACCGATATTAAAAAAAGGTGACTCAACTCTTATTGAGAATTACTGGCCCCTAACAGTTCCAACAGTTATTTGTAAAATAATTGATAGATCCGTTTATGTGAAAATGCTTGCTTTCCTAGAACAATTCGACATAATATCCAAGTTCCAGCATGGTTTCAACCCAGATAAGTCAACGGAAAATGCATTTTACACTTTATACAAGTATGTCTATGACTCACTTGAGAGAAGGAAATATGGCAGTGCACTTTTCTTTGACTTATCAAAATCATTCGACCTTATTGAAGATATATCTTATAGTTGACAACTTTCAGGCGCAGCAGTATGGCATTGATCTTGGGGTTCCTCAAGGCTCTATATTGGGTCCTCTCATTTTTCTTTTTATCAACGATATGCCTAACCATATAAGCACATATTATGTACGCAGATGATACAACGATCGCAGCGAATGCCGATAACCCAGAGAAACTCTAAGAAAAATTGAATACATTGAGTCTCAAATCCACAAGTTGCTGCCATAAAAATTCTTTGGTGGTGAATGCAAAGAAAACTGTTCTGATGCAATTTTATTCCAGGACGAATAAAAAAAATGGTAACTTTCATTTCAGAGTAGGTGATGAAATAATTGAATCATCACATAACACCAAATTCCTTGGTACATATATCGATGGTAACATGACCTGGACTCTCTTTTCTATAATATTGCTGTTTGGGGTTGTTCCATGAAATTAAATAAAATATGTGACTCCTAGAAGAGGGTTATAAGACTAATATATAGAATATACTGCAGATAATCTTTTAGACCCCGCTTTATTGAGAATAAAGTTATGTGCGTACCGTGCATTTATATTTACGAATGAACTTATTCCAAAAACAGATACAGAATAACAATCGAAACTGTGATTTCCATGCATATCTTACCAGAAGAGGCGAATTAATAAGACTTCAACTCGTCTTTATGAAAATTGTTCGTCTTATAAGGGGGCAAAATTTTATAATCACACACCTGACGAAATAAAAAACCTAAATACGGAAAATCATTTCAAAGCGAAACTCAAAGAATACTTGATTAATGTTTGCTTTTATAGTACTGATGAGTATTTTAATCAATAATATGTATCTCCATCTAACTTGTGAAATTGTTATATTATTATGTATAGATGTTGACTGTGGAACTGTTATATTTTTATGTATAGATGTTGACTGTATGTGAATTTTAATCGATGTCTGACGTATCCTATGCCATTTTAATGATAGTGAAGGGTTCAATAAATTTTATTGATAATATTATGATTATTATAAATTTTATTATTATTTTATTATTATTATGCTCGATTTTCAAACACACACCATGATCTAGAAATTTTACATTAAGCACGTGAAAGTATTTTTCCATTTCTTGTTATTTTACTACAAGTGCCAGTTTTACTGTGTATATTGAATGATATAAATTAATATTGCCTCTCTGGATTTTTTTTAATCATGTATTTTCGAACTGTTGGCAACTGCAAACATATATAAACCAATAATCCTAACGTCAAAGGGGAACAGATTTTATTGACATTCATATACTGGGTGAAATTTTAGTAACCAGCACAGCCTGAGATGTGAATAAATTTACTGCATAACATAGATCGAAGAAAATTCCTCACATATCAATGACGATTTTTTGTCATTGGAATGTCGCTTATGAAAAAATGGTGGCGGGTATCTTCAACAACAGATACTCTCCCGTCAAATTCTTAGAAGGGATGAGCTAGCAGCCGTGAGACCAACGAAATATCAGGCATATTTCCTACGCTCATCTCCGGCCATCAAAATAAATCGAACGCTAATAACAATAAGTTAAGATAAAGGTCGAACACACATTGTAAAGGTATTCTCGAAGAGGTATTCTTTCTGCTGTCGTGACGATCGTTAAACTCCCAGCCAGCATGGTTCCAACGAAATGTCCACCGTCGTATTCGAAACCAGTCGGTATCACATCTGGAGATGGTTTTGTTTTTTTTTTGTGAGTACATACCGGGTGAATACGATGTGTGGGAACTACATATTTTCTTCTTCATTGGAAAGGATCAATAAGGTGAGAAAATGCAAATTTCACAACTTCTTTTTAAAATCTGTGTTTCTCGAATAGATATGTCAATGAATGGCAAAGTTTTAAACATGTATATATTTATTGAAAAGCCTAAATATATAATTCGGCATGGAAACCGCCATCAGAACTGTTCTAAAACATTCCAGTTACAGATAAACTACGGAAATGAAAAAAAAGGTTAACCATAATATTCGTTTTTAGGGCAATATACTTCTTCCATCCTTTGAAACCCCTTCTTGAATAAGTCAAGTGATATTTGTTCTAACTTGTAGTGGATATAATGGAATAGTAATAATTCTAATGTTTTGGTTTGTCACAAGTGGAGAAATAATCGAAACTATACATTATCAAGATCTAGAGAAAGGTTTATCTCATAATGAAAGTGAGAGCAGCAATTTAAAGATATATTTGTCTTTTTAATAATTTTGAATTGGAGAAAATGATAAGATTATATTGATAGCAAAATAATCTAATTATCTAAAATATTATAATAATTAATGTTGGGGTGTAAGAAATATATATATATATATATATATATATATATATATAATATATATATATATATATATATATATATATATATATATATATATAAATATATATATATATATATATATATTGTTATAGAATGATGTTTTAAAAAATTTTTTTTAAAAAAATTTTTTTTTAAATTTTATTTTTTTAATATTTTGCAATGTAATAATAATTGCTAGCTACGTCACTGTTCTCTCGTCACGTTGCTGCCAATTGTTATCATTTTCCTTACCACAGCTAAGCTCAGTTGGTACGCCCCTTGTCTCAGATAGCCGGTTCAGGCAATTGAGCCACTAGCCTCTGCTTGATATGTAAAATTTCTATTTATTCAATGGTCAGAAGTATGATTGTAGATCATTGTAGAAAACAAACGACAAAGTATCAAAAAACAATTATTTCCTTTATTCAGGAAAACTTAATTTTACCTGGCCTACGAAAGATAACTTACTCTGAGGTGAATCTACAAATATTCATGGATAATCATGGGAAAAGTTCATTGGTAAAATTTACACAACCTCACTTTTACCTTGAAAGTGAAAATTTCTTTAATAGTTCGAAATCAATTGAAATAAAGTTCTTCCGATGGAATATGCGTTATTAGTGAAATTGTTCAGTTCGGAATGTACACTATGCAAGGTTTATACCTGTCTGGAACTGTCGCTGTTCAATACACACCAGGATTTGGATTCCCTTTCACACCAATGCTATCAGGAACTCCAATACCAAATAGAAAAGGACCATACAACTTCAGCAATCAGCCTTGATACTTGTATACGGTGTACAAATAAGGTAATCTTGGTTTCCACTTATAATGTGGAAATTATTCCATTTTTTTCTCCCAAAAATATAACGTGGCATTCGTTTTTAAATTTATTTTCGATCTCCCTTTTGTGGCTTTGTTTGTTGTCACCTGGATACCATTTTTGTTCCTTCTCTCTGATTCGAATTTTTGAATTCGCGCACTATATTGTCACATTTTCACTGTTTATGGTTATGTGTCATAACTTATACATAAAACTATTTTTCCATTCTTATTAACTATGTACAAATTTCAATAATAATTGCCTCTGACACTTTCCCGCTCTTATTCTCTTACAGTTTCAAATTCTACTTGTGACCATCTGTTCCCTGATTGGCTATTGTCATCAAGAAGTTTGCTGCCCTACCATTGGCTACTTTTAGTTAGCTACAATTTCATATACTGTATGTTTCTAATTTATAAATTTGTAGATCACATTTTATTCAGGAAAATTTTGTAAATCTAGACTTTTTGTCTTTTGAAGAATTATGGGTTGTAATCATTCTGACAGTGTATGAAATTGATTGTGTTATATAATTTATTATTCATACATAGGCTTATAAAGGAAATAGAACTTCTGAAATTATGTAAAAAACAATCTCTTGAAACTAATAGCTAATCAATAATTATTCTTTTTTGTGGTTTTTTTTTTAAATATCTAACTGGTTTTTCATAACATAACAATATATATATATATATATATATATATATATATATATACTAGCGGACCCGACAGACGTTGTCCTGTCCAAATTTCTATGTCCCTGAAATGTTTTTCCCGAAAATTTTCCCGTTATCCCGTTATCCCATTTTCCTGTTACCCCTTTTTGTCTTCACCCCCCGTTTTCCGTTATCCCCTTATCGTGTCATCTCGTTATCCCGTTTTTTCGTTATCCTATTATCCCGTTATCCCGTTTTCCTGTTATCCCAATTTTTTCTTTATCACGTTATCCCATTTTCCCCTTATCCCCTCATCCTGTCATCCCGTTTTTTCGTTATCCCGTTATGCCCGTTATCCTGTTATCCCGTTTTCCTGTTATTCAGTTTTTTATTTATCCCGTTATTCCGTTTTCCCGTTATTCCCTTATCCTGTCATTCCGTTATCCCGTTTTCTCGTTTTTTCGTTATCACGTTATTCCCGTTATCCCGTTTTTCTAAAAAAAAATAAGAAATAAAAGTTGATCGTAGAAGGGTGAATTAAGAGTAATATAAATTTTTTTATTCTAAGTCATGACAAAATAAAAATAGAAATCTTGCCAAAAAATAGGGGTTGATCGTAGAAGGGTGAAAATCCAGGGTTGTATGTATTTTTGAATGCTGTTGGACCACCCTTAACATTTAGGAGGATGATATGCAAATCTAAACCATCCAGGGCGCCACCCAAACGCATACAAAAAAATTCATTCAAATCGGTCCAGCCGTTTAGGAGGAGTGCAGTGACAACACACGTACAGTAGAATTATATATATATATATATATATATATATATATATATTTATATATATATATATATATTTGGATTGTGTGGGTTCTTGAACCATTACGTTTAATATTCTTCTGTAGATTTTCTTGGGTTTCTGGTTCGTGGGAATAAGAAAAATTCAGTGATTCATAATTGAATTTTTATACGTTTCGTTTCGGGGCTCCAAAACTTCTTCAGTTACATTTGTTTTTTCTGAAAAGGAGGGGTTATGGTTATGACATGGTGTACATTATATTTTTTCGTTTCCTCTTTCTTACCTAAAACACAAATCATGAACGTTCTTCATGTTGATATGTAATAGCTGCTTTTTTTAGGGGTATTTCGTTTTTTTAATTTTTTTGTGGTCGTTCGTGACTCGTTCCATTCCAAATCCCAAATAAAAAACATAACAATACCACCTAACCACATACTTATTTCATTAGACGTCGTATCATTATATACCAACATCCCACTAAAATTGGCGCAAGATATTGTTACAAAAAATTGGAAAAAAATCGAAAATTACACTTCATTATCACTCACTGAATTTCAAAATGCATTAGAATACACTCTGACTTCCACATATTTTCAACACAAAGATAAATTTTACAAACAAATAGAAGGCTGCGCAATGGGAGCAGCAATATCAAGTGTCATGGCACAGCTTGTCCTTGGAGAACTTGAAAACAACATCACACCTAAATTAAATTTCACCTTGCCCTTATATCGTAGATATGTCGATGACTGCATACTCATTATCCCAAGTGAAAAATCAAACTATGTCCAAGACATGTTCAACTCTTTTCATCCCAAACTAAAATTTACAATCGAATCAGAAGAAAATAATAAAATCAATTTCCTAGAACTTAACACCGATCTAACAATACAATAGAAACAAGTTGGTATACAAAAACACGTGGTCTGGCAGATATCTCAACTACAAATCTAACCATCCGTTATCACAAAAAAAATCTGTCATAATTGGCCTGGCAGACCGGGCTATTTCCTTATCCGACCCCGAATTTCGACACGATGCCATAGAAAAAGCAAAAAAAGCTTTAATTAACAACAACTATCCAACAAACATGATAAATAATATTTTCAAAAACAGGATAATAATTTTAAACCAGGAAAAAAACAAAACACTCAAAAATCTCATCCTTACGAAAAATTGTCAGAAAAATATCAAATATTATAAACCTTACAATCTACAAGTGGGACACAAAGGATATAACACACTTAACAAAACAACATTTTCCAAATTAAAAACAGACAATCCAAAAAACAAAAAAACACATGTGATTTATAAAATTCCGTGCAACGAAGAAAATTGTAACCAAGTATATATTGGACAAACCTCCCAATATCTAGAATCCAGAATAAATGGACACAAATACACAAAACATGCGGCAACGGCGTTGAATAAACATAAAAGATCAACCAATCATGAATTCAACTACAAGGATACAAAAATACTGACAACTGAAAAAAATACCAAAAAAAGAGAATTTCTCGAGATGATACACATAAAACTAGACCCAAATTCACTAACGATAAAACGGACATTAAAAACCTCAGTAAAACATACCATTTAAAATCACAATGCTGACTATCAATATTTCTGTCTTGGTTGTCTTAATTGTTGCATAATTCACAACTACAAGAATAATAATATCCTTCATAATTTTTAATATAGCACAATCACCGAAACAAAATCACAAAAAAACAAGAACAGATGGCAGCACAAACAAAACACAATTACTTTTACCAGAGTATTTTAAAATAAGAACCATCTCTTCGTGTTGACTTTTGTCCACATGTTAACCCAAAACAACAGTGTTATATGTTAATAAATTTAAAAAAATCCCAAATGACAACCACCCCTGTGTATCAAATTTCAAATGACAAACAGAGAGGGCAACACACACAAAATCCAAGAGTGACAACTGTCATAAACCTTATGAAGACATCTAGCTGTCTATAAATGTTAGTTTTGCGCTGCGATCTGCCAAGTAACATGTTTCACAGAACAATAAGCATCATTTATTTTTATAAAGTGGAAAATAAGTGTAAATTAACATGTTTGATACTAGAACAAATGATGTCAAATTAAAGAGGAAGCAATGAGTGCTCAATCAACTATAACCGCCCAATTGGCCACAAATTTTAAAACAAATAACTTTAAAAATACCACAAAAAAAAATTAAAAAAAGGAAATACCCCTAAAAAAAGCAGCTATTACATATCAACATGAAGAACGTTCATGATTTGTGTTTTTGGTAAGGAAGAGGAAACGAAAAAATATAATGTACACCATGCCATAACCATAACCCCTCCTTTTCAGAAAAAACAAATGTAACTGAAGAAGTTCGAAACGAAACGTATGAAAATTCAATTATGAATCACTGAATTTTTCTTATTCCCACGAACCAGAAACCCAAAAAAATCCACAGAAGTATATATATATATATATATATATATATATATATATATATATATATATATATATATATATATATATATATGCGTGTTCGTTTTTGCATAGTACATGATGAAAAACATAATAATTTCTTGTCTATTATCAACACATTCATGAACAATAGTAAGTTCCCATCTAAATGGAAAATCGCTAAAATTCTCCAATCTGACAAAAAGTGAAATCACCAATCATAAAACAACTTTTCTTGAGTTATCTTGTAAATATATTTGACACAATAATAATCAACCTTTTTTTTAACGAATATGCAAACCAACCCGATTTCTACAGTGTACTACTCTGCACCTTTTATCCAGAAGAATGGTCCCAATCATCAATCGATAAATGGTTGGGGATCGGTCACTCTGTAGGTTGCCCCAAGGGTGCCTAAGGTATCTTCTAATCTCCAGTATTTTACACACGCTTTATTAGCTTTACCTGCGTATGTAACTATATATGAATGAATGTAACAAAATCTTTGAAATTAATTTTCAGCCACTTCAAGATGTCCGAATCAATTGAAATTTTGCACACGTTTTAAGATCCGATGACAATAACACAATATTTTGATAGCTATTTTCTCACCAAGATAGTCAGAAAAAAAATCGAATTCAAAAGATTTGGTGAATTTACATTTCGAAGATTTGGTGAATTCGCTGGTACGATCCTAGTACTTTCACCAAAAGTTATGCACAAAGGATCTTATAGGTTGGGGGTACAGAGAGGCTAATGAAACATATCGACCCCCATACAATCTACTTTGGATGAATTAATCGATGAGTTTTCTCCAATAGTGGAAAAGTTTAAAAACTCGCTTTTCTGGCAATATGAACTGAAAAGTTAAAAATAAAATTATAATTTGAAAAATATAAAGAACCACATTTTTGCACAACATGAAGTAAAAAGTTAAAAGTAATAAGAATAAAGTCATCGACCAAACAATTTACTTTAATTTAAAAAAAGTGTGGGGTACTCTCTACTTAATTTTCATAATGACTACTCTAAAAATTTAAGACAACTGATGTTGTTGGTTTTTTGGCCAATGACTTTATCCTTATTATTTCTAATCTAATACCATTATAGCCTGTATCAAAATAAAATTATAATTAAAAAAAACTAAAAAAACACGCTTTTGTAGCAGTATGAACTTAGATGTCCAAGGTTTTATTTTAGTTTGTTCTTTTACTTTGATTTTGTTAGTGGATTTACGAATATTACATACATTGTTAAATTTATCACTCAAGCATTTCCAGGCTTTATTAGGATCTTGGCAAAAAAATATATAATCATATTTGACTTTTTACGGACGCTTCATTAGCTTCACCTGTATGTATGAATGTATGTAACGGAATCTTTGAAATTCATTTCCACCCCTGCCAGACTTCCGAATTATTTGAAATTCTGCACACGTATTAAGAAGCGATGCGATTACAATACAATGACCTGGTATTTTCACCGAGATCGTCAGGAAAAAAAGTCGATTTCACATTAACAAGATTTGGTGAATTCACTGGTTCTGTCACCAAAAGTTATGCACGAAGGACCTTATAGGTTGGGGTATGGAGAGGCTGAAGAACCATATCGACCCCTTCCTGCAATCTACTTTCACCAAAAGTTTGTAAAAACTTATGTGGATAAATTATTATTTGAAGAGTTTTCGTCCGTTGTTAAAAAATACGCTTTTCCAGCAATATGGACTAAAAAGCAAAAAATAAAATTATAGATAAAAAATACGCTTTTGTAGGAAAAGTTTAAAATTATGAGAACAAAATCATTTACCAAAAGATGTGCTTTAATGTAAAAAATAAAACTTTGATGTGAATACAAGCGTGGGGTGCTTGATATCAGTTGTCTTAAATTCTCGTAAAGGAAGAGTCATCTTGAGAAGTAAATAGAAGAGAGCACCCCACGCTTTATTATTTTTAACTTTTCAAAATTTTAGGAGTGTAGGGAGTAGCAGTCCTTGAGAAAACTCACACAACAGTTCAATTAAATTATTAGTGACTTAGGTGAACTATCCATGCTTCGATTATCAATTGCATGCGCCCCACGTTTTTCATTTTAAATATCACAAGTATTTTCATAGCTATTGAAAATTCACTTTTACAAATTTTAAGAATAATCTGTATAGGGTGATAAATCTGTAGGGGGCTGGAAGACATTATTTTATCGTTTTTAGTTCGTTTTATAAACGTAGTAGGTATATCACAATAAAAAATAATTCAAATAATTTAAATACGATGTTGATCAGTGTGCCACTTCACGCGGTGGATTCGAAGGTTTACAAATCCATACCCTCCGAGGAGAAAATCATAATACCGTGTGTCCCAGCTGAAACTTGTCACCCCCCTAATCACCGAACTTGTGAAAAAAATTGAAAATCGCTCAGACCCGTCGATTTTTATTCCAAGGGGGACCACTTTCACCAAATACATCATCATTGTGTTGTCAACCCCCTCAGCCCCAGCACCCCCTACTTCAGAATTTTCAATGGGACTACTATACTTGTGATACATCATTCCGAAGGGAATTCAATCCCAAATACATCGGTGTACTGAAATTGAGGATCGATCAAGTGTTGTTGAAGTTTTAATGAAAACTAAGTTTTATCAAGATATTTTTATTTTTCATCACCTAAAATGTTATCATCGTAAGAGAGGTTCACTGTGGGTACGCCACTGTATTGAAAAATAATATGCTGTCAGAAATAATAGTTTAGAAGGTGAGACAGACGTTTTTATGAAAAAAAAATGTCGCCATGTGTTTTTGTTTACGCATATCTTTGTTCACGCCTTGGTATATTGATGTATTCGAGTCACTTCATTCAACAATCTGAAAACTTTCGAAAATGGTTTATACTATACAAGAGATAGTATCCATTGTAGCTGCGTATTTTGAAAATGGACGATGTGCTAGAGCTACGGCTCGAATTTTCAATGAAATTCATCCAGAAAAAACCACATCATATCAGTACGTGCTTCAATTGATGAATAAGTTCATGGAGTCGGGATCAGTGCTGAATAAAAAACATGAACGAGAGAAGCCTATGAGAAATGAAGGGGTTGCAGTTGTAGGACATGCAGGGATGGACAACATTCAATCTTTAAGACAACTTGAGACTATTTCTGGAGTTTAGAAAAGCAGCGTACATCGAATTCTGAAAGAAGCAAAATTCCATCCTTATAAAATGCAGAATGTACAAGAATTAAATGAAGATGATCCTGACAGACGTACAGAGTTTTGTGAAATAATGAGTCAATTATTGACTGGTGATAATAATTACCTCTACAATGTGTGCTTTTCTGACGAATCTTCTTTTTATTTAAATGGACATGTGAACAGGCACAACTGCAGATACTGAAGTGACGTAAATCCCCATTGGTACAGGAAAACTCATTCACAAACTCCCCAGAAATTGAATGTTTGGGCTGGTATTCTGGGAGACTATATTGTAGGTCCATATTTCATTGATGGTAACCTCAACGGACAAACGTATCTTGAACTTCTTGATACAACTGTGAATCCCAGAATCACTCAGTTACTTGAAGACGATGATAGGCTACTTGAAGGTCAGCTCACCTTTCAACAAGATGGAGCTCCTCCACATTTTGTTGCACCTGTACGTCAATTTTTAGATGACAATTTCACAGGGAGATGGATTGGAAGGCGAGGACCAATAGAATGGCCGGCTAGATCTCCTGATTTATCACCATTAGACTTCTTTTCATGGGGTCATTTGAAATCCAAAGTTTATATTACACACCCAACTTCTCTTGATGATATACGCAGGAGAATTATTGTGGAGTGTCGTGCAGTGACTCCAGAAATGTTGAGCAATGTGCGAAGACATTTAGAAAATCGCTTATACTTCTGTATGGAACTGAATGGTTCACATTTTGAACCTTTCTTACGATGATAACATTTCAGGTGATGGAAAATAAAAATATCTTGATAAAACTTAGTTTTCGTTAAAACTTCAACAATACTTGATCGATCCTCAATTTCAGCACACCGATGTATTTGGGATTGAATTTCCTTCAAAATGATCACAAGTATAGTTGTCCCATTGAAAATTCTGAAGTAGGGGGTGCTGGGGCTGAGGGGGTGGACAACACAATGATGATGTATTTGGTGAAAGTGTTCCCCCTTGAAATAAAAATCTACGGGTCTGAGCGATTTTCAATTTTTTTCACGAGTTCGGAGATTTGGGGGTTGACAAGTTTTAGCTGGGACACACTGTATGTACCAGGATCTAGAGATAATTTCGAACTACTGCGTAACCAATGAAACTCCATAGAATATGAACATTTTCATAATAGTAGGTTATGTAACAAGTACGCAAAATTAGGTTCTAGTGGAAGAATCTGGATGTTTAAAATGTTTCTACACCATCATTTCCTTTTGGAATTGTGATTTTATCAATAGTTTCTTGTAAATGTTTGGAGAAATGAGGAAGTGTTTATTGATTAAATGAGAGTAATAGGGCTGTGTGCACGGGGCAGAACCAAAAGTCTAATTTCGTATTTCATGCAAATTTATTATTTTTAATCGCAGTGTGCTCCACCTATTTGGTCATCTTCAGTGATTGCTCGCCAGGCAAGAACAAGGACTATAAAATGCAGACATTCACATTGTGAATGTCTATATTTAATGGGTTGCCCCGTATTTTTCTGCATCATCTCAGTTATCAGAAATTACATTCAGTGAAAATAGTTTCTCGAATCCCAAAATTTTGTCGAAATTTTCAGGTTTGAAAATTATTTTTAATTCAAACTCGATTTGACGTTGACTTTTGAATAACTTCTCCCCAACATTAGCGCGACTTGTGGTTGTTTCCGTAACATTTACAGACGAATCATAAAATTGAACGTAGGTATAGTATTTCTAATCCCAATTGGACCGACATAAAAAGTTTCGAGGAGGAATTCTCTTTCACAAGACAGAACTTTTTTGTACCAGGAACGCTTTGAAAGTAAAAACACTGGTAGTATATACATTTTCCATTTGCCGGGCAGTGCGTATGAACACTCCTCGTAGTGCTCTTATTTTTATTGCCGATCCAATTGGGATTAGAATAACTATACTTCAAATTTAATAGTTCAGTCGTAATTGAAATTATTAAAAATAATTACAAATCGAAATATTACTAAACACACGAATGAAGACAAATTGAATGATGGTTGACACATCGAGGCAAATGTTTGAGAGCCCTATCACAACAATGGAATGGGGGTAAATTATTCACTTTCCACTTCTCAATTTCTCGTAAAATATCAAATTAGAAAATTCTTTCAAAATGTAAATTAGGAACAATCAATTCATTCAGGTAGAAACATATTACACGCTTTATATTAGCTTCACTTGTATGTTTGTTTGTTTGTAACCGACTTCTTTGAGCACGACTTTGACCCACTTCTAGACGTCCGAATGATTTGAAATTTGGCAGGTGTACATAATTCCGGTGACAATGCATTAAGAAATTTTTGTGTGAAAAAAAAACAAAATGGCGGCTCCAATATGGCGTACGAGTTTTGTGATTATGGTCCGATTCGCTTCAAAATTCATGGTCGGAGATTATGATTCTTTTGTCAAAATTGAAAAATTCAAAATGGCGGCTTCAAAATGGTGGACGAGTTTTGTGATTATGGTCTGATTCTATTCAAAATTGGTATGCGGGGTTTTTGGGGTGGAGATTATGATTCTTTTGTGAAAAATTGAAAAATTCAAAATGGCGGCTTCAAAATGGTGGCCGAGTTTTGTGATTATGGTCTGATTCTATTCAAAATTGGTATGTGGGGGTTTTTGGGGTCGAATATTATGATTTTTTTGTGAAAATTGAAAAATTCAGGATGGCGGTTTAAAATGGCGGCCGAGTTTTGTGATTATGGTCTGATTCTATTCAAAATTGGTATATGGTGGTTTTTGGGGTCGGAGATTATGATTACCTAATTTGATAAGATTATTCTATTTTTTCATTTGCAAAAAAATAATTAAAATAATAGTTTAAAAAAAATGAATAACATGCTTTTATAAATAAACCACACTAAAAAGTAGGAAATAAATAATAGTTTTAAAAAACTAAAAAACACGCTTTTATAGAAAACCAGGCTAAAAAAATTGAAAATAAGAAAAAACATTATTTTATTTAAAAAAAAGCGTGGGGTGCATGGTATCAATAATTATATAGTACATTACACACCTAGGGCAGTAAAGTAAGAAATGTCTCGGATCACAGGTAATTGTTGGCCGAGGCATTACCATGCACCCCACGCTTTTTTTTAAATAAAATATTTTTTTTTCTTATTTTCCATTTTTTTAGTCTGTTTTTTTATAAAAGCGTGTTTTTTAGTTTTTTAAAACTATTATTTTTTTTCAAACATATTTAGTCTTTCATTGAAATTTCTGAACAGAAGCAGATGTTTTACATTGGCAACTTCACAGAATTTTAAAAAAGAGTTTTATAAAACGTGTGCACCGGAAGAGTTTTTCCGTTCACTACGCAGGAAGGATATTAGCCGAATTCAGTGGCAATAGGAAAACTATGCCATTATGCGTTTTTGAACAACACTATATTTTTGTTTTCTAAATATGTTAACTACTCTTTCTCGAAGGTTTGAAATTCACATCCAGTTAAGGACAATTATTTCAATTGGTATTTTTGTCATTTAACCGCACCAGTGTGATACTGAATATAATGCCAAAAAGCTGTCACCATTGAATGACTGTAGGAAACATATAGGCTACATCGAACAATTGAAAATGCTTTATAAATTATCGTTGTACCCCAGTAAATGGAAGACATTCTCGATTTTCCTAATGATTGTTTGCTACTATACATTCCTGGGTGGTGCTATAAAAAATGACCAGTCAACGCGATGGATCAGGTTGGAGGATTGTTTCACTAATTAATTATTTTTTCGGGTTACGTCCAAGAGGTGAGCACTCCGTTAGTTATACTGTAGATAATTAGAATCGCATGCTGGCGTGGAGAAATGACAGATAATTATTTTTTTCAACCGAAAAGTTAAATATTTTAAAACTCTTCTGATAAAATGCATCAGACGGATGAATGAAGCCTTTTCTTCTTCTGCCTACATGTGTAGTAAGGTCTC
Organism: Gonioctena quinquepunctata; assembly: GCA_018342105.1. NCBI lineage: Eukaryota > Metazoa > Arthropoda > Insecta > Coleoptera > Chrysomelidae > Gonioctena > Gonioctena quinquepunctata. The sequence continues at coordinate 18,328 of JAFIRS010005940.1, read as the reverse complement.
GATTCAATATGTTATCGAAAAATAATGTTATTGTCAAGGAAATCGAGTAACAAATTTCAAATGAATCGGACATGCGCAAGATTTCTCGAATACATACAAGTGAAGCCAATATAAAGAGTGAACAAATTTGTAATCTGTGAACTTGAAAACCTCCGAATCGATTTTGGATCGAAAAAGTGCAGCGGTTGGCTTGTTTGGAAATCACAGCCCCACTGCAACATAAGAGGTAATGGTGAACCTTCCGCCACTGTACTTGTGTGTAATAGAGGAAGCGGCAATGAGTGCCTTCAGACTGCACCAGATATTAGACATCTGAAGATTCTGGAAAATATTCCCTTAGAATTCAGGAATAACGGGACGCGGAAAACGGAATAACGGGAAATGGGAGAACGGGATGATGGGATAACAGGATAACGGGATAACAGGAAACGGGATAACGGGAAACGGGATAACAGGATGAAGGAAAACGGGATAACGGGAAAAGTAATAATAATACATTTATTATCCATATAATATAAAACAATGTATCAATTTTCTCTGAATAACCAAGGGTACTACTCTCAAGGGTATGCAGATGACTTGGTCATCCTCATCAAGGGAAATAATACTCGAACAACCTCAGAGCTAATGCAAAATGCACTGAGGACAGTAGAGGAATGGTGTAACAGAGAGAGCCTAAGGGCAAATCCGAACAAAACAACACTAATTCCCTTCACCCGGAAAAGAAACATGGGAGATCTCATACCTCCCAGACTATTCGGTGAAACATTACAAGTAGTAGAGCAGGTGAAATATCTAGGGCTGATTCTTGACAAGAAACTAATCTGGAACCCACATCTTCAACATGTAACCAATGAAAGCAAGATAACCTCCATGATGTGCAGGAGAGCTTCTGGAAAAACCTGAGGGCTTAAACCGAAAGCCATGCACTGGCTTTACACAGCGGTAATAAGACCAAGAATAACTTATGGCTCACTCTTATGGTGGCCAAAAACAAATCAAAGACAGGCAAAAACCAACCTTGGGAAAATCCAGAGGCTTGCCTGTCCCTGTATCACGGTGCAATGAATAGCACTCCAATAGCTGCAATGGAAATCATCCTACACCTCGAACCCCTTGACTTACATGTCATTGGAGAGGCCAGGATGAGTGATACAGACTGAAACAAACAAAAAACTGGAGAATCCGAACAACTGGACATACCAGAATCACTCATGTAATCAACATCGAAGAACTCGAAATGATTTCAGACTACATGCAACCCCTATACTCATTCGAAAAACCATTCGAAACACGAATTGATGGATCTGGATGGGCCCCGAGTATAGAATCACAATCAACTGCGGACATAGTCTGGTATACAGACGGTTCAAAGACAGTTGAAGGAACGGGAGCAGGAATACATGGGTAAGGCCAAAAAGGGATTACATAATACCACTTGGCAAATGCTCCACGATATTCCAAGCTGAAACATATGCTATCATGGTATGCATTCAGAAGAATCTAGAAAGTGGTTATAGGAAAAAACACATCTACATTCTATCTGACTGTCAAAGTGCTATCAAAGCACTCAACTCCATACAGATAAAGTCCAAACTGGTCTGGGACTGCCTCCAGAACCTCATCGAGCTGGCAAAACACAACAAGGTCACCTTGATGTGGGTGCCAGGTCATAGAGGCATTGAAGGCAACGTCAAAGCGGACCAGCTAGCTAGACAAGCATCTGAAACGCTATCACAGGGCCAGAACCTGCACATGGGATTAGCAAAAACCGTTGCAGGACCCTGATCGACGAGCATTGAAGGCAACGTCAAAGCGGACCAGCTAAGACAAGCATCAAACGCTATCACAGGGCAGAACACACGGCTGACCGTGGATAAAAAGAAGACACCAATAATATTGGGATCAAACTGTCGGGCAAATACACAGCAAAGTCATGGTAGGGCATCCAACCCGGACCCTGACGGCTGACCTTCTAAACCTGAACAGAACGAAGGCTCGTATAATAATAGGTCTGTTGACTGGACACTGCGGCCTAAGAAAACACCTAAACACCATGGGAGTACGCAGGGAAACCGTGGAGTGTAGGTTATGTGATGAAGAGGAGGAAACAGCCTCTCATATTATCTTCGACTGTGGCGCCCTAAGTAGTAGGCGACACAGAACCTCTGGAGAGATCAGCCCGTAAACAGGCATGAATCCGAAGAACCTTATCAACAGGCTTCTAAACCTAATTAAAGGCACAAACCTGTTTGAATGAGGAACCACTGACGACAGAATGATACAATAGACCCCAGCTGGTCACAGTGTCAAGGGAAGCTAAGTGCCAACCCTGTCTCTGGCACGTCAGCTTTCAACCAACCAACCACCAACCATGTATCAAAGTGTGCTTATTACAATATTTGGCATCTGGATAAATGGCTAGAACTGGTTCACTTGTGGACGCATCCACCCCTGTTCTTCCACCAGTGCCAGTGACAAATTAAGTAATTACATTCGAGTAGCAAATTATATCTTGAAAAGAGAGATGAGAGAACTAGAGAGAGAGGAGAAGAGAGAGAGAGAGAGAGAGAGAGGAAAAGTAGAGAGCAAGAGGGAAGAGGTGAGGAAGGGTGGTAGAAAGAAACGTGTATATATTTGTGAGATCATTTTTGTGTGGACAAAATATATTTTCTGTATTTCACTTAGAATGATTTGGTAGAGGATGATAATAAAGAAAGATCTAATCTGTACAAATTGTTGACACAGACTGCTACGCCATAGGAGAACGATCACTTTCACATGCCTGGCACACGAAGAAGGGTTTTTTGCGGATATTCAAATTATGAACATCTATTCTATAAGTAAGTTTATTATGTAAATAGGGGGATGTTTTTGTTATGTAGATTTTATGGGCCAAACATGCAAAATGTAAAGTTCGACGGTCATACATTTTCAACCATTTCATTTCCCTAAACTTGTGGTGATATTTTCTTATTACATGAACCAGTCGGACACAAGAATTTTGAAGCTTCTGAATTCGTCTAGATTTATCACTGTGTAAGCGGGGGCCATAAACTACATCGCAATGATTGAAATGTGATAATACAAGTGAATCACCATAACTTTTATTTCAGTTCAGAAGAGAGAAATACTCGTTGAGAATGAATCAGTTTCATTGTGGCATAAGCAATTCTGAGTTTAGAATATATATGTGCTTTGAATCTTCATTTAGTGTCGAGGATCAGAACTAATTTTTTCCAATGTCTTTCGATTGGAATTGACGTACCTGCAATTTCAATCCTTAATAAGTGCTAAATTTTTGTCATTACAAAATAAAAGAGCTGTTGACTTTTTTGGGTTTATTTTCAGATAGTGATGTCTCGAAGTATTGGGTAATTCCTCAAGGTCTCTGTTGATGCACTGAAATGCTTCGCATACATCGGGATACTGTAAAGAAAAATATAGCTGCGTATTATCTGCACAAAGGTGATAGTTACAAATCTTAAGCGAATCAGGGAGGAGTGATGTATACAAAGTAAAGAATAATGGGCCGAGAATACTACCCTGAGGCACTCCACACGTAATTTTCTGGGAAGTGGATTTTTGTGTACCGATTTATACGATTTGTTTACGGCCATTCGAATACGATGAGAGAAGAGAACATTAATACTGTTTCACTGAAATGGAAGTATTTAAACATTGCTGCTAGTCGTGATAGTCAATATGGGAGTACTTCGTATTTTGGTTGATAAGGCCAAAGCATTTGGTATTAAATCATTTTTTGTTCCAGGCATGAATTATTATAACACCCTTTCCTTTGTCCGATGGATCTTTTTAATTTTAAAACTTTTTGTAAAATTCGTTTTCCTAATGTCTCACGGCAACAGCTTCATTCACTGCACCAAATTTTGATAATTCACTTTCACAAAGGGTGGTATGCACGTCAAACATATATTTTTTTTGTATCAACTGGTAAAACATCTTGCTCCAAGTTTTTTATCGCTAATTTCGTTTCTTGTGACGCCATTATCACCCGTACCTACACGTGACGTACTGGGATCTCCCCACGGGCGGTACTATTTTAGACAACACGTAATTGACAACAAATTACTTTTTTTCTTACCAAACATAAACTGATAAGCGAATTTCAAAAACAGAAATTAGTATGAAAAATTGAGCCTGTCCTAATTATTCTGAGAAAATTAGTTTATAACATAATCCAAACCTAATAAAAAAAGATAAAATAATTAACCTTCAGATAGTAATTTTTTTTGGGAATAAAAGTGTAATATAATATGAGATCATTCACGTATTTTCAAAGCCGTGCCTGTAATCCGCAGATCTGCTAACCTTTTTCAATTGACTTCATACTTCGAATAATGGGCCATTATGAAGGTATGGCATCACTATTAATGAGTCTGTTAGATCTCTGGCCATACTATAACCGCGTTTCTTCAAACTAGTAGGTACTCAAATTGTTTGCTTCTAATCGCCTAGTTTATCGATACATGTGTTCCACCACAGTGCATAATGTAAATTCGTTCACAAATTTCTACCAAAACAGGTTTCATTCAAATAATAAATTTTATTTCCGTAATTTTCTCGATATATTCATTCCTTCATTTCATCAACCGTGTGCTCTACATTATTGCTTGCTTTTTATTAACAATTTTATATCTGATGCCATGAGTTTTTTGAAATTCTTCCCAACGTTCTTTTTGAAAAATGCTTCTTCTCCTTCGATTTTTGTTACCAGTTTTTATAATACCTTATCAATCTTGCGCGGAAAACTCATTCAGAAACGTTCAAGTAAAGTAGAACCAGAAATCTAAGAAGGTCGTAAATCAATATTAGCCGACGACCCTCACTATTACCTATTGTTCGAAATATAGATAAATAGATAAGCAATGAAAGTGTGTGTCCCTTCAAAGATTTCCAGGTCCGGATTAAAATATCTCATGAAATAGTTTGGCATTTTAATAATAGTGGGCTCTGGGCTCTCCATTATTTTTGGCTTTTGTTGACTGTTTTGTATTTGAATTTATTTGATGATAAAAAATCTCGTAAGGTTGATTTAGAACCTCTGGTAAGGATATGTTTAAATGTGTGTAAATAATAAAATTTACTTACAAAATAAATTACCTACCAGATTTGGAAAACAAGACTGTTTTGAGAACTGACCGCTTTAGAATTCCAGAAATAAAAATGGTGTCTATTCGATTTTTGTGTTGTGAAAAATGTGGTCGTAGTACCACTAGTCGACAAATGTTACACCCTCATGGGAAACAAATTATATTAAATGTTTATACCTCCCTTCTGAAACGTGGAATGTCCAAGGATCAAGCTGTGCAAGAAATTGCTTCTTTAACAAAAACACGGTATTCCACAGTGTTTAAAATAGTAAGTAACCCTATTTTAAAAAGAAAGAAACGAAAAGACTCTGGCGGTTCAAGGAAACTAGATGGCTGTGATGTAGATATAATTCGAAGAACAATATATGCCTTGTATAAAGAGCAAATTGTGCCTACATTAGATATTTCAATGCAACGGCTTAGAAAGAATGAAACTGGTATGCAGTGTTGCAAAGAGACTTTAAAGAAGTCTCTTTTACAAAACGGATTTAAATTTGGAAAACCCACTAGAGCAGAAAAATCATAATGGAATCTGTGCGCCTTAAGAAATGGAGATTTGAATATTTATTGGCAATAAACGAATTTAGAGAAAATGGAAGTGTGAAAAAATGTACTGAAGACCTAGTGAATGCGATGCCTCTCTTGCGTCAATGTTACGAATTATTTCTGGTGAGTTCTTTCTTTTGGAAAACATTTTTCTTTGCCTCATTCATCTTTATGAGTTCTTAATTTAGACTGGAATAGAAAATCAAATAACTATCTGAATGAAAATGCAAATTTTCAATTTCAGATTTTTTCTTTTGAGTTAGGGTCCTTTCAGAATATCTATCAGATGTAGTTTGATGTCCAGCGTGGCTTTAGCCGGTGTAGTTGTTTTCTGTTAGACATTCACAAAAAATAACTTAATTTTTATCGTGGATTTTTCAATCCAGAGAAAAATATTTCCATTCAATATTCAATTGAGAATGTTTCATTTTTCACCCACACAAGAGTTTATCTTGACGATGGAAGATAGTGACTAAAGTTTATCTTTCAGTCGCAGATGATTCCACATCTGATTTTATGAACATCCTGTTCATATTTTCAACAAATCAATGGTGGAACAGTAGGGTATTTGGACGAAACTTGGTTCGATACACACGATATTCCAAACAAAAGTTGGGTAGACTCATCTGACTTGTGCCAAACTAATGCGCTGTCTAATAAAGGAAAACGAATTACGATAATTCACGCAGGAACCGAAAATGGTTTTATACCAAATGCGTTGTCTTTATCGGCGAAAATATCAAGGACTCTTAAGTCGATTATCATGATGATACTACAGCCGAATTATTTGAAGACTGGTTCCAAAATAAACTCATACCAAATATTCCACCCAACAATATTATCGTCATGGATACCACAGTCGAAGACTAGATATAGCACCATGTTCAAATGACACCAAAGCCACTATACAAGAATATATGTTAAATAATGATATGTACTATGAGGAAAGTACACAGAAACAGTTACTAGAAGTTTTACGCAGTTATTCGATAAAAAATAAATATTTTGTGATTCATCGGCTGAAAGCTTGGGACATACGGTGCTCAAACTTCCTCCTTATCACTGTATGTTTAACCCAATTGAACATAGATGGCATCAGCTTAAGTCAGCAGTTCGAAGAAATAATACTTCTCCAACCTTAAGTTCAACTGTGGTAGCTTATTCAAAGAGATACTGCAAACATTCCTGATAGCAGCTGGGCCAAGTGTGTTTCCCAAGGTGGAGAAGTCATATATGGATATAGAAAAAATTCCCAAAGAAAAGTTTATTATCAATTTGGATGACTTCGTGAGTAATTTTGTTAATAAATATCTTTTATCGAGAAACTGAACTTTTTATAAAGTATAAAGTGTGACATTTTACATTAATTAGGTATATCATATATTATTATATAATATAATATAATTATATATATTATTTCATATATTATATATAAATAAACAATTCTCAATTATATTCAAGCGATTTTTCTTAATAATTCAATCAATATCATTATACCTACCTATAAAACAAAATTTAATGGCTAGGGCAGGTACAACTCTGCGTAGAATCCACCGCCTGCTGATAACTCAAGTGGTTGGTGATTTACGACCTTCTTAGATTTCTGGTTCTACCATACTAGAGTTTGGCAATCCTCAGAGAGATATTTTATCATTATCTTATCTCTTGTTTGTTTTAGTAAATCTCCCCTCTTGACAAAACGAATCAAGTGACAAAACCGGTGATAATAATTGGGACTCTTACCTTTTTTAATTCGGTTCGATTCTCTTTCGCGTTTTAAAGCAATTGATGTATATATCAAAAAATAAATATTTCTTAAAATTATGATTAAGAAATTCCAAATAATATTAACTGTTTCAAGTTAACATTACAGTATAACCCTTGTCTACAACCTTAAGTGTTAACACCTAGCGGGGGTTCCTCATCAGTGATAATAGTCGATAGATTCTGTCTCATATAAGTCGTCCCACATAAAACGAATGTGGATGAATTAGTTTGAACTTCGCTTTATAGAGAATTCTGATATTCGTAGTGAATCGTTCGCCAAGTTCCTCATAATGTTCGACGAGATTTTCCAGCAAAAACCGTTGATTTAAAGCCCCGCTCAATTTGTCTTCAATTTTTCTACCATTATCCTCAATAAGAACAACGATACCGCCACGCAATCTATATACGGCTCGGAGAAATTAGCTTTTCTGGTCCATAAAAATCCTTATCTGCTTTATGGGCTCGATGAGCAGTCAAGATTTTCGCAGAGTGTGTAGCGATTCTCACACTAAACAAAGACCGCGTCTCCTCGACTCGTATGCATAGTTCAGATCACGTAGCCTTTAACGTCTGTCATTTGTCCGCATAGCATCACGCCGCACCGCACATCATAGAGTGCCGCGCGATTCGCGTATCTCACCCCCGCATCTCTAGCTCGGACGGAAGGCGGGAGGAGAGTAAGTGCTTAGGTACGCACATTTCTCGGACGACTCGGAGATGAGAAAGTTTGACGGCCCGTCGGAAGTGGGTTGACGTGTACAGATGGCAGTTTTTAATTATGTTCCAAGAAAACTCTTAGTCGTACCCCACAATGTTTACTACCCTCTTGAACAGGAATGGTACATGTTTCGAACCATCATCAGCTAAAAACGGAGACTAGAATTCTTAGAAGAAGGGGTTATATCAATAAGCGATTGAAAGCAATAATGTTTTGAATCATTGATAACATTTTGATTTTTTTATTCCTCTTTTTGGTCACATTAACCTTTGAGTTCTGCATACTCCAAGGCATTCAGCTATTCTTTCTTGGAATTATATTATAATATTTTTCCATGAAACCCCAAGTTAATTTTTTAAGTCGCTCCCTATATCCCAGATAACGTGAAAAATTGTTTATTCCTTTTTTTTTGTAATCCACTGATTATGGTGGCACTATATTAGGAAAGTATTTCTAGTTATCTTAAAAGTGAAATTATTGATTTTTATCCAGTGGCGTTACTATGAGGGCCTAAATTTGTGAAAAAACAAACAAACTGACTATCTCAAAAATTAGTATATTTTCAACGTAAATGATATGCAATCGAAATAGAAAAAGCAGTAACTGATGCTATGAAACATCCTAACACGTAAAACGCATCAAAAACTATCAAATACTACAGCACTGCACCGTTGAAAATGACATTTTATACTGGAGACCGCCAAAAATACGGATGTGGACTATACATGCGTTTGACCTTGAATCTGCCAATCAAATTTAATCCCGCCCACCTAAGGATCCCATTCCAGGGTATACTACTCAACTACGATATTATTCCAACGTTTATTTTAAATATGGCATTTGTTGCCACAAGTGGCACTTTGGGATATAGATCAATTTGAGCTTGTTGCCACATGTGGCAACATGGGCTTGAAGGGGTTAATATGTTAATTAAGGGCTGATGCCACTATTATTATTTTTTTGTTATTTTGTTAAAATTCATGATTTCAACAATTTAGTAATACAGGGTGTCCCTGGACTTCCTCTTGTCCTCTCGGGAATGTATAGATGGGGTCAATATATCACCAGTACTTCATATAACTTTTGTTCCTAAAGGCCTTCGTTACCAAGTTACGGGCCCTCAAAGTTACAAAATGAAAAATATTTTTCTTTGATAACTTTCAAAAGGTAGTATAAAGACAGTTCTGTCTGTCTGCTAGTGTGGAGACGGACTTGTCTGCCTGTCTCTCTGGGGACATAAATGCAACCGGTGTCCAGTATCAAATATTGTAATTAAAGTCTACAGTCTTTTGAAGAGTTCAAAAAGTGTCAAAATGCCAGACCCCTGGACATACCGTATCTCCATATGTTGTTACCCTAGTGCGTGGAGTAAACTACTGTAAAATCTGGCGCCCAAGATTTATAATTGAGGTAGGAACATATTTCCTGTATCGTACTTTGACGTCATAAGTAACATACCCTTCTAGGGGCCGTTTTAGCAGTCGAATTTCAGGCCCTGGAAAAACTAGTTACACTTTTGGTTGGGTTGTGGTTTGATCAATAATTTTTGGAAATGTACAATTTTTCGATAAATTATGCCAGAAAACAATGTTGAATGTCTTATCGCTGTTTTATACTGAAACTGTCAAACCTCTGTTTTGTGTCCAATCAAATGTAGTTATTTCAAAACTCAGCAGCAGAACTATTAGGGTGTTGGAAAGATCATATTATTTTTACAAGCTTTTATTTATTTTCACCTGTCCCGATGTTTGTCATCAAATCTTGCAAGTTGAATTTGAACCACTTCTAGTTGTTCGATTAACGTGAAATTTGGCAGGTGTTCATAGTTCCCGTGACAATGCATTATGCATTTGTTAGAGAAGAAAAAAAACAAAATGGCGGCTCCAAGATGGCGGACGAGATTTGTGTTTATGGGTCGATTCGATCCAAAATTGGTATGTGGGGTTTTTCAGGGTCGAAGATTATGAATTTTCTGACAAAATTCATAAAATCAAGATGTCCGACGATTTCTGTGATTATGGTCCGATTCTATTCAAAATTGGTATGTGGGGGTTTTCGGGGTCGGAGACAAATTCAAGATGGCGAACGAGTTTTGTAATTATGGTCCGATTCGATTCAAAATTGGTATGTAGGTGTTAGGGGTACTTACTAAAAAGCACGAAATAAAATAATAAAAAAAAACTTTTTAAAAACAAGCTTTTATTCAAATACCCTAAAAAGTACAAAATAATTGCTTTGGATGTGTGACGTAGGTTATTCCGTGAGTTATAGATTCAAAAGCTTGTCGCATCTGTATTCGAAATGAAAACTTTGCGCGACAAGCTCTTGAATCTATAACTCACGGAATAACCTACGTCACACATCCAAAGCAATTATTTTGTACTTTTTAGGGTATTTGAACGAAAGCTTGTTTTCAAAAAGGTTTTTTTTTATTAATTATTTCTTGAAGTATAGGTACGCTTCACATGAATTTTGTTAGATTAGATGTAGTTCGCGCCATTGTGGAAATATCTTATCGTTTGCAACAAAATATGGTATCTGGGTTTCCGAGAATATTATTAGTTATTCATTTCATAGTAGTTCGTTATTGCATCCACAATATAAATATAAAAAAAAATCGAAAATTCAATTTAATTTGGACATTTCCATTTTATCATCTTGTTGCTAGGGAAACTGTATTCAATTGTTGGAGAAACACATTTTCCTATAGCTGTCAATCTTAAAAAGACAAAATGCAGAAAAGTTTTGTAATTCCTGGCGAAATTCCAAAAAAGCTGAAAAAGCAACACAAAACTTGCTACCGAGTAAATCGAGAGAGGCCTACGACAGAGAATATGACACATTACTGAACTGAATGGCAGAAAACTGTGTAGAACATATTAATGAAACTGTGCTGCTTGGATATTTCGGCAAACTCGCTGAAACATATTCTCCGAGTTCCTTCATAGCCAAGTATTCAATGGTAAAGAGGGCTTCAATGGTAAATAAGGATATTAATATAGCTAATTATCGTAAGTTGAGCGAATATTTGAAGTAAGGGTCAAAAGGATAACAGCCAAAATAGTCTGAAGTTTTGTCTAGAGATGTCGTGGAATTCATTCATGAGGCACCGAATGAGACGTTTTTAATAAACAAAGTTGCATATTTGATGTATTTGATGGATGTCGACGACAAGAACTTGTGAATATGCTAGTTACTGAAGTAGAAAATAAAAAATCAATTTTCTTGGTAAACGTACCAGAGACAAAAACCGATAAAAATATTATTGACGAAGACGAAATGAACAGTTTGGAGCTGATAATAATAATAATAATAATGTTTATTAGGAATAATAATAGTATAGTTTAACCATTTTCAATTGCAGAAGCTGTTTCTATAGGGAGCAAATCAAAAACTCACTTCGCTAACACGAGCGAATATGCGAAGAAACGGAACGAAAAATAATGTGTACTACTCGTAAACATTCTCCGTCGGCGAACCGAAGATCAAAAGAGCCGATAGTCAACGTGGGTTTGAGTGACAGCTGTTTGAGTGACCGCAAGCCAATGATAATGCTTGTAGGTGTGTCTATACGTTGAGACTAATAAATCACCAGTGTCAAGAGGTCTGAGTAAATAAAAGCCAGTAGCGTCTCTGGCCTGGGATCGAAATAAGTTTTGAAATATTTTATAGTTGTGATGTGTTTTGTTGGAAAATATAGCTTTTTTCGACCATGGGGAAATGAGATTATGATGATCTGATTGCCTATTAACGCATACTTTTATGGCATATTTTTTTATTTTAACGTATTTTTAAAATATTTTATTTTCTAAATAAAATTACTTATCTCCGAAGGATTCTGACTCAAGACTGGGAAACTTGTTGATTCAATGTAGCGTTTTTCATATTCCTGATACATCTTCTCATACAACTTCCTTGATTTCGATGGTAGAGGATTTTTCTTACTCAGCAGACTCAACAATATCCTCTGGAAGATAATTTTTAGCAAAAACCATCGATTTCATTGTGAAATAATGCGGACACAATAATGGCGCCGACTCAAAAGTAAATTGTTGATTTGGTTGTTATAACCATAAACAATGTTATTTAGAATACGATTTGGATAAAATTAAAATATTGCTGTTATCAGTGTCAATTGCTGTCAATCAGAACATATATACTGAGTGAGTCAAAATAATTTTGATTACAAAATATAATTTAATGAAATAAATACTGGTTTGTGCATAAAATTACGTAAGTATCTCGGTCGTAAATAGCGTTTAGCACCCTTGGCGTGTAATTATTATTATATTCACGCCATCGGGCGCTGAACGCCTATATTACGACCTAGATACATAAATAACTATTGTACACGACCGGGCCTAAAGTAGCAGTTTATCGCCCGGTTCTGCAGTCAATCAGACAAAGAAACATGAATCAACGTTTACTGCAGGCCACCTCACTATCACTAGATGCTTCCAGAATTTTATGTGAATTCGATTAAATAATGTTCAGCAGATATTTACTTTAATTTCATATTTTGTAATTTTATCCGATGGTTTTAATTGATGCAAAATGATATAATCAAACCCAAAACTTTATCAATAATGTTATGAAGAAATCTATGAACATAATCAATTCAAATAATTTATAACTTAATATTGAAAATACAATCATAACAGCGGGTTGTAGAAATATTTGGATTCGTTGTCCTCTGCTGCTGCAAGTAGTTACTGATTCCAAATGATTCCTTATTACTAGAAGATGCAGTCTGAAGAGAACTGATTTTAGATCCTGGTGGTTCAACATAGTTTAAATTATTCTCAGATTGACTCAAATGGCCAATAGAATGCCCATCATTCCATACAATTTTTTTAACAATCTTTAGCTTATTTGCAACATAATTTTTGATTTAACCTTCTGCAACAGTTATTGATTCCCACCAAGCATGTCTTTTGATGTTGAGTATATCCTTGCCTGCATCTGTAAACAAAGTTGCTGAGGAATGTCTGAAGCAGTGACCGGTATATTCATTCGCAGTCCTAGATAAGTTGCTATTCTGAATGGTATTTGACCGAATGTATTTTTTTCAATGACCTGTCTCGAACACTTTCCGTGTTTATAATATAGAGAATATAATTCACGTATCACATGGTACATTTCCTACAGGGTGTTACACTTCTAAATTGGCGAATGTGGCGTAAATCTGACGGAAACGGTAACTCCTTCAAATTGGAAGCAATCTATTCGGAGATCGAAATGGCATCCAAAATTCTTGTAATCCGAATACTTTCACTTTTCCTTCTCTGCTGATTCTCATGTCATAAGCACTTTCCAGATATCCAAGAACACCAATGAGTGTATTTTGATATTTCATCAATTATATCGCAGTGAATTCCATTATCTATTTTCTCATATGTCGGGGATGATTCTTGCTCCCAGCCTTGGTATCTTCCACAATATCCAATCTCGTTAAATCGTCCGAAACACATCGGAACAATCGCCCATTCACATTGGTGTCGAGTCGGGCGACGAGCATCGCCATAAATATAACGTCGATGTTAAACAATAGACGGCTGAGTTATATAAATGGAACGAATGGCATGGTATTATGCTAAAAGTTGGTTACAATTCATATCTGCCGTATTAGGAACGAAACATACGCCAGATGTGGCGGTCGACCGTGGCCGTGCCAAAACAACAGCTATAAATATATTATATCCCACTTCTGAATACATTATACGTTAAGGATGCCCGGCATACCTAATACGTTGCCTCTTTGACGAGCTACACCGATATTCCTGTGTAGCAAGTACTGTCTTGTCATATTTCAATTATAACATGTTACAAGAACGATACGAGTTTGGATTTATTGGATAAATTGTTACTGAATATTATGAAACAACACGTTCTATCAAGATTCCATTTTGAAAAGGCAGGAATGCCAAATTATACACTGATATAGTCAGAATTACAAAATGAACCAAAAAATAGTTGAGAAGTGAGTCTGACACAAAATGAGTTGATTGGAATACGAGATTATGGAAAAATACAATCTAAAACGCAATTCTGAAAAAACAAACGAAATATTTTTTCTGAATCTAGACTCACAAAAAATCGTCAAATTATTAGGTATTCATATCGACCCAAAATTGAATTGAAAAAATAATATTGATCATACGGCAAAAAACTGAATAAAGTAGTATACCTAATCAGAAAACTCGCACAAGTCACCACTCCAGACATTGCACTAACATACTATTACAGTAACTTTTTTGATATTTTCGCTTATGGACTTTTATTGTGGGGCAACTCCTCAGCAAGTGAGAGAATCTTCAAAATCCAGAAAAAAATTGTACGTATAATTGGGCAAGTTGGACCCAGGGATCACTGCAAGCCGCTGTTTAAAAAACTCAATATTTTAACTCCACCCTCGGCATTCATTTTACAATGTATTATGTTCGTTAAGGAAAATGAAACTTCACTTTCCTCCAACTCACCTCACCATTGTTATGACACCAGAAACAAAAAGGATCGGACCATTCCGCACCACAGGCTGAAATTAACGCAGCAACCAATTAATTATACGTCCCTAAAGATTTTCAACAAACTACCAACTGCGCTAAAAAATGTCACAGCCAAGCAACTGAAAGCGGCCATGACAACACTTTTATTGAATAAAGCGTTCTATTCAATTGAAGATTTTTTGCATTTTTGTACAATGGGACACCACCGTGAAACCCGTTCTACATATCTTAATTGAAAATGTTTTTCACTTCAACGAGGAATATTTCTAATTTTCCTCGGCAAATGTGTGTATGTGTTTATGTATATATGTGTTTACGGTGGTTTCTATCCTGTATTTTATTCTACTCTTACTCATTTGTCTGTGACAACATTAAATGTATTTTACATAGCTTGGGCTAATAAATTATTATTATTATTTATCGAACCCAAAATAGTGTCTTACCGCCAAAAATAGAGAAAATGAAAAAAAGAACTGATGTTATTCTCCTCGAACTTTCTCTGGAGTGTAGGGCAAACATAGGTGATCTCAAATGATCATTAATTACCGGAAATCTAATTACTGGAAGCTATGGCTGTCTTGCTTCTCTCGCAGGATCTGCACGAGAATCCATTTTTCCTCGAGTAGTTATTATTATTAGGGGAGAGCGGGGTAATACCGCGCACAGAAGCGGAATCATTAGAATTTTTTTAATTTTTCATTATAAATTGTTGGTTACCTGGGAAATATTCCTACACATCTTTAGTAAATGATGGTGTATGAGTAAAATAAAATACTGGAGCTCTTAAAAAAAATAAGTAAAAGTGCATTTCTCGGTATTATCCCACCCGTGGGGCAATATTGCGCAACCATTGGAGTGATACCGCGCATGTATTTGAGGCTGAGTAAAAGTTAGTAGAAGAAAATGCTGAAAGTAACTATGATAAAATGAACTAAATATATTAAAATACAAATTCTTGAACAAAAAAAGACTTCTAAAAACTTTAAGGTATGCTTATTTTTTGGGATTATTTGAATAAATGCCATTTTGCTCCTTTCCTTTTCGGATTGTTTTCTTTGCATTCATCGCATGCATATTCATTGGCAGACTCCCAACCAGAACATTTGGAATGAACCCATCTTCCACATTTGACGCAACGGTACCAGAGTTCTCTATTCTTACCAAATTCGCCGCAAATGATGCATATTTCGTCTGTCAATTGAGTCGTCCTCTACGCAATGGCGAATTCACTGGCATCTGAATTGCTATCATCAGACAGAGACAATTCTACTGAGTCCTCCTCCAACGGTTTCTCTTCCTTTCCAGCCCGTTTTCTTTTTATGATAACCTTCTTGTCTTTTCCTTCTCCACGTGTATTCAGCTTTCGCTTAGTTATTTTTTTCATCTCGTTTTGCTTGTTTTAGAACAAGTATGTCTTTCATCGAAATTTCTGATTGTTGCTCCTTTGCTGTGTTTCTTTCCTGGATATTCCAAATATGTGCTCGAAATTGCTCAGCTGGTGCGAGTTCTTCTGCTGCAAATTTATCGGGGTTGAAGGGGAATATCCCGGCAGCTCGGAATCCTGAAATGCCTTTATCCATTGTGGCAACTTTAATGTACGCTTGATTAAATAAACGAGCCAGATCGTAAATTGTGATTTTCTCGTGTGCAGTCGAAATCATATGAGAATCATAAACAGCATAGAGAGCTTTCTTGAGAGGTCCAAAGAACATTAAATCGAGAGGCTGAAGGTGGTTTGACGTATGAGGGTTACGATATAAGTGAGTAAGTAAGTAAGTAAGAAGTAAGATATGGTTACTTTTGCAGAACTCAAAAATTCCTAACGAAATGCGGCTTCCATGATTATCTAAGATAAGTAAAGGGCTCAGTCGCAGTCGATGTCACATGACTTTGGAAATGTTCTAACCATCTCAGAAATAACACGTCATTTGACCACACATGAATGAATACATGGATCGAATTGGGACGTCCTTCTATAATTGTGGAGACATACGTTTTCTTCGGTAAATTATCATTGGTGGAATATAGGAACCAGCTGCACTAACAGCTTATAGGAAAATGGTAGTTTGTCCTCGTTCGGCTGAAATAGCAATTCCTACTTGTTTTTGTCCTTTTTTAGCATTGATTTTTCCGGAATTTTTCTGCACAGTTGTTATACCGGACACGACGACATTGGAGATCCTTTCTCCTGTAAATTGATGCTTGCCTAATACTGTTCCAAGATTTAAAAAAAAACAGTTTTGGCGATAATACTTGTACCTTCTGGCTGACAGAGACTTAGTTGCGGATTCCTCTTCAAAGAACACCTCACTAAGTCTTTGCCGGCTATTTTTTCTCTTTGTTGAATGCTGAAATCAAAAGCTATGCGCCTTAAGTGTCGGAAGTTAATCCATAACAGATTTCCCTTTTGTTGCTTTTGTTGCTTCGTGAAAAGTGGATTCCGTCCCAAGCAAGGCATCTGAGCAGGTTGAGCTGTAGCCTCATCATCATTGCAATAAGGCAACGTATTGTTTTAAATTATCTCGCAATGTTGATTCCGGAATACCGAAATTTTTTGCCGCGGCACGTACTTTAGCACCTGAACGAACGGCAACTATGGCATTATCAATTCGTTCAATCGACCAACTTTTCCGTTGCGACTTCCTTATGTAATTTCGGACCATCTGGAATAGAAAGTAGGCACCTAATTATATTTTATCATTGAAATCATCAACATGGGGCAATACCAAACATCGTGCGCGGCATTACCCCATATCGATACTGACCTTGTTTTCTTAACTCAACTTTATTGTTGTTGGAATAAAATAAAAAAAAATCATAGAGAGAAAAATCACTAAAGGAAACAATAATATATATGCATGAACAAACTATATATTTGTTTAATATTGAAACTTAGAAGAAAACCAACAGAACTCACACTTTGAAATACTGTGTGGCACTGAATGCTCCCTTATATTCGCAGAATAGCCTGCTAGTCCAAATTTTAGTTGCATCCAACGCCTCGTGATCTTTGTAAGGAAAATTGAATTACCTGCACCTCCGGCACTCGGAACGTCGACAATAGAATAGAAATAATTTTCTTTGAAATCATCTACAAACAAGAATCACCTAAGTTAAGACAATATAGAGCAGTTAAGGAATGATATCTTCTTGAACATTGGGACAATGCCGTAAGGATTAATCAATGTGGTTATTAAATATATGTTTTGATCATCATTATAATTGAAAAAATTCTTGTCGAAGTATGAACAATATTATTATTATGTAAAAGATTTCATCAACGAACGTGCAACAGTTGGGAATAAAGGTCCAAATACAATGTATCAATTATTATTCAGTCTAAGTGTTAAACCATATGCAAATTCTTATTTTGAAAAATACATCCTTTAGCATTTGATATATACTGTATCACCACCATAAATGGAACATTTTTATAACAAACATTTTACGAATGTTTAATTAATTATTCATTCTGCTTCAAAATCATGTTTCTATATTTTAGTTCAAATCTCTTTAAACTTCAAATAAGTGAGCCACAGCCATTCACGAATTTAGAATTCGGTTGGCCAAGGAGTAGAGACCGGTTTCTAGTACTTGCCATGGTGGTGAAGCTCGAAAATGACCGAGAGGGTATTTTGGTCTAAAAGTTTGGAAAAATAATAATTTTTATTGAGGAT
>JAFIRS010005939.1:0-46004 GCA_018342105.1 Gonioctena quinquepunctata | reverse complement strand
CTCTTTTCCAAAAAATAATAATAAAATTTCAAATTATGCGGGCTGCCACGAATCATGTAATATCGATTTGTTAAAAATATAAACAGGATGTTCATAAATCAGATGTGGAATCATCTGCGACTGAAAGAAAACTTTGTCACTATCTTCCACGTAAAGATAACCTCTTTGGGGATTCATGTTAAAAAGGGTTTTAATTTATTGATAAAAAGATTTTTTTAAAAAATACATTTGGTTTTTTTGTGAAATTAAAAAAAAATTTCGGCTAAAACTGCATTAACAAATCGAAAATTTTCGAGGGCCCTTAAAAAAGTGGGGAAATTGAAAATTTGTTTTTTATTCGATATTTTTGATTTTTATTCCAGTTTAAATTAAGAATCATAAAGAAAAGGGGGAAAAATTTTTTCCCGGGTTCCCGGGTACGAAATTTAGGGGGAGCCCCATTTGTTTCCCAGTGACAAAAAAATTTTTCAATTTGATCATCGGGAAAGAAAAGAAATGGGAAACACATTTTTAAAGAAAATTTTTGAAAGAGGGAAAAAAGTTTTCTTGGTCTTCCTGATGATCTAAGCGTGAAAAATTTTGGCCAAAAAATTATTAAACCCTATTGAACATGTCCTCCTGCGTCAATTTACAATGTTTTCTGGTATACCCTTTAAAAATCTCGCCTTTTTTTTAGTTTTAATTAAGACTGGAATGAAAATCAAATAACTATCAAAAAATACAAATTTTTTTTTTTTTTTTGATTGGGGCCTTCGAATATCTATCGATGTAGTTCAATGCCCACCCTTTTTTCCGGGGAATGTTTTTTTCTTTTTGAATTCAAAAAAAATAACTTCATTTAACGGGGTTTTTTTCAATTCACGAAAAATCTTTCTTAATATTAAATTGAAATTTCCTTTCAACATGTAATATAATCTGAATGATAGCAAAATGATTCCTATGTTTTCCCATAATTCAGGGCTATATAGCCATTTTATTATTGAAAATAGCCCCGCAATCGGAGGAAAAATTGAGCGTCCCAATTACAAAAAAAAAATTACATTTCTTTTTATAAACATTGGGAAAATCAAACTTTTTACGATTCATTGATTCTTTCCGTTTTCTAAATTCCTCTCTAGATAAATTAGCATCATATCTACCAGAATTTCCAAATTTAAGAGCACAATTTCCAGAGGTCTCTAATGAAAAATCGATTTGCTTACGAAAAAGGTGTTATGCCTTACGATTATTTTGATTCCTTTGATAAATTCAATGAAAAGACTCTCCCTTCTATCAAACATTTCTATAACACCCTCACCGAAAAACCATGCCCACGAAAACTATACGAAAGAGCTCAAAACGTGTGGAGTGCATTCAACTTTACAACGTTGGGTGAATATGTAGACTTGTACATGAAAACCGATATTCTTTTGTTATGTGATGTCTTTGAACAATTTCGAGATAGTAGCCATAGTACATACGGGTTGGATCCTGCCCACTCATATACATTGCCAGGTTATACTTGGCAGTGTATGCTGTATAATACCAAACAGGAGCTTGAACTCCTTACGGATGTCGATATGCTTTTGTTTGTGGAAAAAGGGATTCGAGGCGGACTTAGTCAAATTTGCTCAAAGAGACGTGCTCAAGCCAACAATCGATATCTCCCAGACTTCAATCCATCCGAAACTGAAAAATATCTCATGTATTTCGATATAAATAACCAGTACGGTTGGGCGATGTCTCAGCCTCTGCCTTATGGAGGTTTCGAGTGGGTCGATTCTAACATTGATGTCTCCTCTATATCCTATGACTCCGATACAGGCTATATCCTTGAAGTTGATTTAGATTATCCCCAATATCTTCATGACCAACACCAAGATATTCCTTTCTGCCCTGAACATATAAATCCCAAAACTGGAAAAACTTTCCGCAAATCTGGGAGTTAACCAAACTTATGGCAACTCTTTTCCTAAGAAAAAATACATCATTCATTACGTTAACCTAAAACAGGCTTTGTCTAACGGTCTCATTCTCAAAAAAGTTCACAGGGTGTTGCAGTTTAATCAATCGGCATGGCTCAAGCCCTACATTGATCTTAATACAGAATTGAGGAAAAAAGCTGAAAATAATTTCGAAAAAAATCTTTTTAAGCTGATGAATAATGCTGTTTACGGCAAAACCGTTGAAAATATTAGGAAACAATCTAATGTGAAACTGATAACAAAATGGGAGGGTCGTTATAGTGCGGAATCCTATATCTCCAAACCAGAATTCAAGTCAGTTACCGTATTCAATGAAAATTTAATAGCTGTTGAACTGAATAAAACTGAAATTTACTTCAACAAACCTATATATGTAGGTTTCAGCATCCTTGATATATCCAAAACTAAAATTTATGATTTCCACTATGATTATATGCAGAAAAGATTTGGAGAGAATTGTTCTGTATTATACACAGACACTGATTCACTAATATATGATATTCAGGTTCCTGATGTTTACAAAATGATTCGTGAGGATTGCCATTACATTTTCGATACTAGCGATTATCCTGAGAACAATAGGTTTAACATACCTTTAGTAAACAAAAAAGTTCTGGGAATAATGAAGGACGAAAATAACGGCAATCTTATGACTGATTTCATTGGCCTCAGATCAAAATTATATGCAACTAAGGTTTTCACACCCTTAGACAAAATTGAAAAACTTGAAGACAATTTAGATAAAGAAGGGTATGAAAAAGACGAAATTCTTCAAATTCTATCCAATTATGGTATCACAAAGAAAGCTAAGGGGGTGAAAAAAGCCGTTGTAGATAATGCAATCACATTTGATGACTTTGAATCCTGCTTGGAAAATTCGACCAAAAAATACGTTCATCAACGATTGATCAGAAGCGAAAAACATCAGGTGTTTTCTATGGAACAAGAAAAAATCGCTCTGAGTGGAGAAGACGACAAGAGATTCTTATGTCCTGGATCACACCTGACGCTACCTTGGGGACATTACTCCATCCATGATCAAGAGTTGATGGACATCTATTGATTTCGCTAAGGGTTGCAGCATTGGAGGAGCAGAGTTCAAGGACACCTCATATTCCCGGATTTTATTATATATTATTATTTACTAATACTATATATTATTATATTTTTTTTATATTTCAATAAAATATGTATACAAAAAAATGTTTTATTTCTTCACCTCCTACATACATGTTTGTGAAAGTGGTTGAGGTTGGTTCAATAACAAAGAAAAGGTGTGCTCACCTACAAGTTTCAACGTTTTTTAAGACATTTTAGACGTTTTCAACGCATGTTAGTCGTTTTCCACAGACGTTTAGACGTTTTCAACGTTTTTCAACGCATGTTAGTCGTTTTTTCGATGCTTGCAGAGAAACTCACCCTTTATATAATATGATGAATTATTATGTTAGCAGAGTTTGGTTGGGTTGGGTTGAAAAATATACGTCACTTGAATGCTTGCAGAAGGAACTAATACTCATATAACAACAATGTTAGCAGAGTTTGGTTAGGTTAGGTTAATAAAAAACATCAAACCCACTTAGATTCACAACATCCATCAAACAGCCGTAAACGAAGAACCCTCATCTAAATTCACATCATAGACTTCACAAACATCATACAAAAAATCTTATATTCATACATAAACATGTCCTCAACCTACATGAAAAATTCCCTAGATCTGGGGAAAAGTCAATCATCCATGAACGGTAACCCTGAAAATCCACCTGAAACGACTAATCTAAACATAACCTACGTGAAAAATTCCCTAGATCTGGGGAAAAAAGTCAATCATCCATGAGAAATCCATCAGGTTAACCCTAAAAATCCACCTGAAACGACTAATCCAAACACAACCTACGTGAAAAATTCCCTAGATCTGGGTAAAAAAGTCAATCATCCATGAGAAATCCATTAGGTTAACCCTAAAATACAGTAGATCTAGGGAAAATCCAGGGTAATATAGACCTCGAGCACGTAAAAATGGGTGTTCCCCAAGGATCTGATTTGTGGTCGCAAAATTACCACGTTGGACCTTAGATTTTCTTATGGGGATTTACATGGGAAAAAGTGTCAAATTGCGCCAGAACTCTTGCAGCTATATCTACTGAGAAGAGAAGTGGCTCCAAAAGAGAACCCTGTGGTACTCCAGATAGAGCATTTCTAGAAGCAGATATGTTATCTCCCAGTTTAACGATTTGCTTTACTATCGGAAAACTTTATTGTTCACACCGAGAAACAAATCCTCAGGAAATTGATTCGAATGTAGCATATAAAATTCACAGTGAGAATTACACGAGATGCTATATATGTCAAACAGGACCATATTTGAATAAAATTAATTTGGAACATGAATGAAATACGTGAACAGTGAACAATATCAATCCTACTGTCTAGTTGAACACACTAGGGAAAACTGTGACAACATGAAAGTGTTAACAACAGGAAACACTGCGTTTTTCAACTTGATCTTAATAATTTATGAATTCATCAACCACACCCCGTTTTTGTTATAATCCACAAGAACTTCTCACATATATTCCTCTTCTCGGTATGCGTTTGTCTATTTTTGAAACTACTTACAGTTGTCTTTGAAACAAGAGTCCATGAAACTTTTAATTTTTCTTATATTCTTGTTTCCCCTAGCAATTTTCCAATTACGTCCACCCTATACTCTACTCAAGACACCCTTGATGGAAAGATCAATTTTCTCTTCGACTGTCAAGTCAGCATCAGATAATACAATCCCATCTTGGATTCACTTAAGGCAAAAACTTTTATCAAGAATAGCATTTTCTGTCATATATCACAGAGATTTCAGTGTAATATAGTTTCAATATATTATCGTTTCAGCGTTTTCAGATCTGACGTGCAAATTCGGCGAGAAGATCGTGCCATTAGGTGAAGGATTGATCAGCAAACTTCATTTCTACGAGATACCGAAAGATGTCAAATGCGAATGTATTTTACCACCTTTCCTTACATGCAGGGAAGTACTTGTGGCAGCTGACTGAATGGAATTCGTCGAAAATAAAACTGAAAGAATAATAATGAAGTACTTACTTCATCAATAATAATTATTCACGATATTGTTTGAATACATACAGTGCTAGTCAAAAGTCCCCTCCCCCCCTCGTATCTTTTGAACGGGTATACTTATAATAATGAAATTTGGAGGGTGGAAATAAACGGATGTAGGCTTCTCAACTGGTCATAACAGGTGACGCAATAGTCATAAATGACGTCACAAGGCCACTGTGACCAATAATTTTAAATGGGACCCTATGGCAAGTGACAGCTCATTTGAAAGGTATTGACAATACCTATTCAGTCATACCAATTTTGTTTGGGTTTCGGCTGATTTTGATTGATAAATTGAAGAAATACGAAAATTATAGTTTCGCATTTAATTAATAAAGATTTTGAAGTACGCCTCTGGTTAATTGTCAAAAAGGTTGACGTTTTTGAATTCTCTACTTGTCAAAAGTGTTTATACCTTGAAAATTTACCTAAGCTATTGTTTAACGAGACGTTTAAGTGTTTACATAGGCAAAATGGTACGTACTGTAGTCGACAAAGTAGCAGCTATCTTAATAATTGGTGAATGTAGAAACAATTTCCATGCAGCGGAACGACTGTTTAATGAGAGGTACCCCGATCGCCCTATATCAAGGGTTTATTTGAGGGAGCTTCTTCGGAAGTTTGAAGCATCAGGTAGTGTTCAAGATGCCAAACGATCTGGTCGACCAACAATTAGTGATGACAAAAAAATTGACATAATTGGAGAAATGGTAGTAAACCCTACTTCTTCCACAGCCTAAGTTGCGTCTATCTGTGAAGTCAGTCAAAGGACAGTACATAGGGTGTTGGCTAAAAACAAATTTCATCCATACAAATTAAAAATGGTGCACCAAGTTTCAGATGATGACCCCGACCGAAGACTAGAATTCTGTGAAACTATGTCCAATAAAATGAACCAACAACCAGGCTACATACAGACAATTTGTTTTAGTGACGAAAGTACTTTCTTTCTCAATGGAATGTTAACACTCAAAATGTGAGGTATTGAGTGACACAAATCCTCACATCTTTCGTGAAAACATACTCAAATTTACAGTAAAAGTAAATGTTTGGGCAGGTAATTTTGGGATACCACATAGTTGGGTCTCTTTTTCTCAATGCTAACTTAACCGGTGAATTGTATCTGGAGATGTTACAAAATGATATTGAGGCGTTAATTCTTGAAATTCTAGAAGATAATCCAGATGAATTCGACAACTTGGAAATAACGTTTCAACAAGATGGTGCTCCTGCACACTATTACGGTGCAGTAAGACGTTACCTAGATGAAGAATATCGTGGTAGATGGATTGACTGACGAGGTTCGATCGAATGGCCAGCTCGGTCACCGGACCTTACACCATTAGATTTTTTTCTATGGGGGTACTTGAAATCTAAGGTTTACGCTACAGCACCTGACAGTATTGCCATTCTGAAACAACGAATTGTTGAAGAATGTAGGGCAATTTCCGCTGACACACTGGGACGAGTACGACAAGAGTTTAGCAATAGGATGCATTACTGCCAGGAAGTAGATGGAGCACATTTTGAACACTTATTATAAGAACTGGTTCTTAAATCTTTATTAATTAAATGCGAAACTATAATTTTCGTATTTCTTCAATTTATCAATCAAAATCAGCCGAAACCCAAACAAAATTGGTATGACTGAATAGGTATTTTCAATACCTTTCAAACGAGATGTCACTTGCCATAGGGTCCCATTTAAAATTATTTGTCACAGTGGCCTTGTGACGTCATTTATGACTATTGCGTCACCTGTTATGACCAGTTGAGAAGCCTACATCCGTTTATTTCCACCCTCCAAATTTCATTATTATAAGTATACCCCTTCAAAAGATACGAGGGGGGGAGGGGACTTTTGACTAGCACTGTATATGAAATATTTCTTAATCCCATGTTTTCACGAATAAAATTTCCAATAAATACAATAACTAGTACTCTTTATTCTATTTCAGTCCTCGAAACATGATCAAAATATGCAGAATAAAACTACCCAAAACCATTTTAAGTGAACTCGTACAAGATAAAATCAATGAAAAAGTATCCAACTCATTACTGAAAAAGGTTTTTTCAGTGGTTTTTGTCGAATATCTTCTGAAAATATCATACCTATACAATATTCGAATCCGCATTTCGTTGGGAATAAACAGTGGTCGTTGCGTGATATGCAGGTGATTTGCAAAAACTGCTGCTCTATTGGTCGATCGGCAATAAAACCCTCGAAACAGTCACCTTGTGTTTCTACCGGGGTAGTATTCAGTTGATGCACAGATTTCGTTATTGTTATCGGTGTTTTAATATTCGATGGTGTCGTGTTCAGAAATTGTGTAGTCTATGATTATACGCTTTTCAATGTGTCTTACTATTGTGGCTAAGAGTAATAGTTCGATATACTTTATTATGCAAGAACGTATCTAGTACAGATATAGCAAACGAACCGATGAATGTAACGTTAGTCCCTCCAGAATGAATTATTTTGATTATTTATGAACCGAAAACCCTGCATTAGGAATCGATGGCATTGTACTGAGAGTTGCAATTAAAGAACTCGTAAGTGTGTGTAGTTGCAGTGTTTAGAATGTGTTGGGAGAATATAAAGCATATTAATTTTCTGCACCGATGACAAATCAAAACTGAAAAGAAAACTATCGATTCAATGGACGAAGCTGACAAAAGTGCATCCAGATGCCAAATGCACCATTTTTCATAAATGAGCAAATGAACAAAGTTCTGAAAGTGGTAAGCGAAGATCCAGAATTACCAAATATCAAGATAGAAACATTTTATGAACTATTAAAGAAGCTGATGTTTAAATTTCAACGAAGTGGAAGAAATAGTTTATAATTCGAAAAGGACGAGATAATAGTATGCAGAAGAGAATTCCCAAAAAAATTAATTCTACCGAAAAGAGAGTAGGAAATTTAATTATACTGTCGAGACTTGAATTGATGCAGGGCACACCGAATCCAAATTTCCTTTAATTTCATCAAGAAGAGCGTTTATCGATGGGCTTTCAACCGGATTGGAAAATATATCAGGTAAGTGCCGTACATAACTTATTTATAATTGGATCAATGAAAAAATATTCAAATATTTGAAAAATAATCACAATATTTTAGGCAAAGGTTTATGGGCGTTTGAATCTAAAACTTCTGGTAATTGTTAAACAACACAAAATCAGATTCAATAAATACGTCATCGACGAACTGGCAAAAAATTCAAATGAGATTGTTTCTAGATTGCCACCGAACCATGGTGAGCTTATCCAATTCAAATCATCTGGCTGATATTAAGAATTGTGTAGCAGAGAGAAATACCTCAATCAAGTTTGAAGTCATTTAAACAATTTCAATGAAGCAGTGTTGACTGTTAGGTACTCCAGATAAGTGGAAAAAATTAATCTAAATAATAAAATGGAGACTCCTTCAGAGCCTGTTATTATAATTGTTGTTTGGCACCTTAGAACCTCAATAAAATAGTTTCTGTAATGAATTTAGACTCGTCATACTAAAGTTTCTACACTAAAATTATGCGTTATGTTAGTATTATTTTTGTTATGAATAAATGTATTGAACTATTAATCTCTTCACAAGTATTCAATGCGGCCCTGTATAGTCCATCCAATATCAATTGCAGAAGCTGTTTCTATAGGGAGCAAATAAAAACTCACTTCGCTAACACGAGCGTATATGCGAAGAAACGGAACGAAAAATAATCTGTACTACTCGTAAACATTCTCCGTCGGCAAACGGTAGATCAAAACAGCCGATAGTCAACGTGGACTTGAGTGACGGCTGTCTGTTCTACAACCGATTCGTCTGGGCCAATCAAGTCGGATATCAATGCTTGCAGGTGTGGCTATACGATGGGAGGTCATAAATCACGCGTTATATTTGTGTTTTAATAGCTCTGAAAGATTAAAAACCAGTAGCGTCTGTGGTCTTGGTGTGTGCAGATCGAAATACGTTTCAGGATATTCTACTTTTGTAGGATATTCTAGTTTTTTTTCTTAATGTATTCGTATAAATGATAGCTTGTCTTTAATTTTTTTCATTTTTCATTATTTATGAAGTATTTTTAAAATCTTAAAATATAGATAGATAGATAGATCTTTATTTCAAATAGGATATCCTAATATACAAATCAGCTAAAAAAGTTAAAGTAAGAGATATGTGGTACATATTGAACAATAATTGAATTGAAAAATATACTATAAAATATATAACAAACATTAAATAAAATACATTGAAAAAGTTGGTTTAAATAATAAATAAATATCATATTTGTGCATTTGAAACAAATTTCTTTAGTTCATTTTTGAAAATGTTCAGAGATGGGCTACTTTTAATTAGATTTGGTAATTTATTGAACTGATCGAAACCTTTGAAAATCAAAGAGTTCATGGTGTTTTTGTGATTTGTTCTATTAATATATAAATCATTATTATTTCGAGTGAAGTGGTGGTGAAGATCATGATTGAAGACAATGTACTGTTTGAAATAACATGGCCCTAAATTGTTCAGTATTTTGTATACGAATATCATGGTGAAATAAAACAGTCTTTGGGAAATAGATTGCCAATTTAAAACATTAAGCATAATCTTAATAGGAGTATCCCTACCGCACTTCAAAATGATCCTCATACCACGATTCTGAAGTTTTTGGAGTTGAGACAATTTATTCAGATTTAATAGATATAGGATAGAGGAACAGTAGTCGAAGTGTGGCTGAACAATTGTCTTATAAACTGTGATTCTTGACTCAGTTGATAGATTATTGGCAATTCTAGAAAAAAAGAATAATTTCTTTGAAATTTTTTATTAATATAATTAAAATGATTATCAAATGATAAAGTATTATCTATTTGGAATTCAGATATTTAGTTGTGTTCACTATTTCAATTTTTCATCATCAATGTTGAGATTAATATTTTTATGTCTATTAGGCTGTATTTATATTTGGTAGTGATTATCATTGCTTTTGTTTTCAATACATTCAGCTTGAGTTTATTAATTTTCAAATATTTGTTGACACTTGCTAATGTGGTATTCATTCTTTCTATTGCCATTTCTAAGTTCTCATGACTGCATGCCAATAGGGTATCATCCGCAAAAAAGTTCAGAAATTCGGAATCAACAAACAATGGCATGTCATTTAAATAGAGTAAGAATAGAAGGGGACCCAGAACACTACCCTGGGAACTCCAACATCATTTTCAATTTCACAGGAGTATATATCATTCACTCTAACACGTTGTTTTCTATTGGTCAAGTAATTAGATAACCAGTTGTACACTTTCCCCTCTATTCCATATCTATTCAATTTGGCTAGTAGTATAGACCTATCAATGGTCTCAAATGCTCTTCTGAGATCAAGGAACACAGCCACAACAAACTTATTATTATCCAGTTCGGTTTTGAATTTATTTAGGAAAGTTGAACTGATGATTCGCACGAGTGCCTTCTACGGAATCCCGATTGGTTATTTATTAAAATATCGTTTTTTCAACATATTCAATCAGTTGATCATATACCGCTGTTTCAAGTACCTTCTCAATCGGAGGTAAAGTATTGATTGGTCTGAATGCATTCGCTTTAATAGTATGAGGAATTTTAGGTATCGGGACAATAGTACTACTTTTCAGTCTTTCAGGTATATGACCAGCTTCAAGAGAGGTATTGATAAGATGCAATAGAACATGACCTATAGTCTCAAAAACTTGTTTCAATATTTTGGAATTTAAAATTTCATGAATACTGCACTTATTATCCATAGAAAGTATAATTTTACGTAGGTCTGTTAATGTAAGTAATCTGAATTCTGAGAAAGTTTTATATATATTATAGTTTTTATTGCACCATGATTCCATATAGTTAATACTCTCAACTATTTCGTTTATGCTTTCTACAAAGTATCTATTGAAGTTATCTGATATTTCAGAATTATCTCTTAGTGATATAAGTTCTCCTGCTTTTTCAAACTGTATACAATTTTAAAAGTCTATGTCATCACCATTAACTAGCTTTTTAAGAGTTTTCCACATTTGTTTAGAGTTATTTCTGTATCTGTCGATTTTTTCAAAATAATATTGATCTTTTTTCCTTTTCAACACATTAACAACATCATTTCTCATTCTCTTGAATGTTTCCCAGTTATATTGTTTATCTGCATTTGGACAGTTTCTGAACGCTCTGTATGCCCGATCACGATGTTTGATTTTGCTGTAAACTTCATTATCAAACCATGGCAAATGACTGCTATGACTACAATTATGTATTGGGGAAATATCATCAATAACTTCATTACAATTATTCAATATTTCTTGATAAATAATTTCAACATCAGTAGAATTCAGTGACCATTCACATGATATCAAGTTGATTTTTATGAGATCCAAATTATTTTCACTGAAATTTCTATATCTTCTTATTGTTTGATTTACTTTGTTATGAATGTTATTGAAGTTTACAGTGATTGTTGAATGGTCTGTTATATTTGGATATAAGTGCACAAGAGCTTGACATCTACTCTCGTTTGTTAAGACATAATCTATAAGAGTTTCGCTATGGTTAGTAACTCTAGTTGGTTCGTTGATTATTTGAGAAATACCATATGTGCTGAGGAGGTTTTTCATTTTTGTAACATAAAAACTATCATCAAAGTAGTTTAGATTGAAGTCGCCTACTAAGATACACTGAAGTTTTGTCGAGAATAAACTATCACAAATATCTTCTAGGTCATCTAAGAATTTGGCATCAGACCCCGAAGGTGAGTGATAAAGACATCCGACTAGAATAGGAAGTTTGAATTTAATTTTCAAAATTTTACACCAGTAGTTTCCTTCTAGTATATAAGATTTATAGGCAGAATACTCAATGTCATTTTTAATGTATATTGAGACTCCACCTGTATGTCGACTTTTTGAGTCGCAGCGAACTATATTGTAATTGGGGATTTTCAATTCACTTTCTTCAATATCATTGGTTATTCTGGATTCACTTAATAATATAATTTTAGGGTTGTAACAGACTAGACTTTCTTGTAGTTGATCCTTGTTTTTAAGAAGACTTTGAATATTCAGGTATATAATGTCTGTGTTTAATTGTATATTAGAATTATTTTCTACTTTTTTGAGGAACTATTCGAAATTTTGTTGACAATCGTGGGTTTATTATTTACATATCTAATTGTTTTAGAGTTATCACCGCTTTCGATCAAGTT
Organism: Gonioctena quinquepunctata; assembly: GCA_018342105.1. Classification (NCBI taxonomy): domain Eukaryota; kingdom Metazoa; phylum Arthropoda; class Insecta; order Coleoptera; family Chrysomelidae; genus Gonioctena; species Gonioctena quinquepunctata. Next base: position 33,696 of record JAFIRS010005939.1, on the reverse strand, counting down.
TTGTAATTCACCCTTAACCCTTTGATAGTACTCACGCTGAGCTATAGTCTGGTCACCAAATATTTTTATAGTTGGAACTGTTATGAGTTGTTTATTTTTTAGAATATATTTTGCATCATCTGATGATTGGAGTACTACTTTGATTGGGCGGGTTTTGTTCACTACGGGTTTACCTAATCTGAACATTTTCAAATTGATTTTATTTACATTAAAATTTTCAAGAACTTTTTTGACAGCTTCAGTATCCTGAGAAATTCTTTCGGCCTGAGTGTTCAACTGAGATTCATTAATGTTCAAAATGATGATCTGAATGAAATTCGTTATCTCCGCCACTGCTGCTCACAGGATTTCGCCGCAAGACTTTTTTATGCTTCTGCAATTGATATTGGGAAAACTATACCACGGTAGTGTTTACATGCTATCATCATGTATGTCTTTAAAGCTCCTGAATTGTGGATTCGAATCCACTGTGGGATTTTTTAAGAGTTCAATTTTTTTATTCAGTTAATTATTTTCCTGCGGACAAATTCTTATGTGTTCCATAGCTATGGGAGTTTGTTTGATATTATGTATTTATAATGTTTGATTTTGTTTATTAATATAACTTATAAATGGAAATCCACTCATAAACTGCAGTGAAAATTATGGTTTTTTCCCATTTCGAAAATATTAATTGGATGTTTCAAATTTGGTCAAGAACGATTTATATACCCGTCGATTCAACAAAAATTGTATTGTTTTGATTAGAATAGCAGCAAAGTGAACCATTATTATGATTTTTGTTCTCAACGAAGTGTCCGGCGGAAATAATGATTTGGATCATTTAGAAATTTATGTGATATTTTCAGCGCTTCTACTACAATGAATTGTTAATAACAAGACTTTGGTTTCATCCTGTCCGTATTTAAATCACACTAAATATGTAATATTTATGAATTGATTGAAACGCTTGTAGCATTAATTCCAGAAAAGTTGTTGAAGCGTTTAAGTTCACAGCTACCCTACGGCAATTATATTGAAACTTGAAAACTCGGTGACTAGATCATGTGCAAAATTGACAAGAAATAGTTCATGAATAACGGAACCAAATTGGAAAATATTCAAATTCCGATCTGAGGGTTCGGCAAGTTTGAATCAGTTTAACAACGTTTCAGATATAAAGAGTCGGCACTCATTACCAAGTGACCTTAGGAAGATGAAATTTCACATAATTGTAGAGTTGGACATAAATGAAAGAAAATAGGTTGTCCACTAAGAATAAAGAGGATTGGAGTTTCTAATGAATAATTATGATATGGAGATAACAAAATTATATATTATACAGAATAAAGATTTTTATAATTTTTAGAAAATAAATTCGTCAAAATTAGGCATTTGGTAACGTGAAAGGAAACACCAATCAGAAAGTGTCATGCCGTGGAATCGCCAATGTACAACAGAACAGTTGATACAGTTGTTCTCAATTATATCTTGAAAGACAAGTATAATCCGCTATGGAATCAGGATTTAGCAAAGCAAACAGTAGTAATTCGCCCAAAATTGACGCCGTTATGCTTGGCAGAAACAGTGACTTTTGCTCATCCGAATTCCGCAATGTTGAAACTTCGATGTAAGTATACACAAGTGTAAAATGTATATTTTAAGCTTAACCTTTGCACTGCGGGAACCGGATATCTACGTAAAATAATTTCGTGAGTGTACAACGTTAACCGATAAATACGCGGGACCTTTTTGTTAATAACTGTGCGTACTGGTCGAATACGCAATTTTTAATGTATTTTGTGTTGCCTATAAATGGTAGTTTGTTTCTGGCCGAGACGTTTACAAAATGTTTCAAAACTCTTGTGCTTCTTCACTGCGGGAGCCGTATGAATCAGCATTTTGTTTATCAGGCACGAACTCCGAGGCATTGTTTACCGATAATCCGGTCAATTTAGACATAAAAATAGTGGTCAAATAACAAAATTTCCGGAGAGCCAAATATTGGTGGAGAGCTGGGGTTTACCATTACAAATAAAGTTTTAAAAATCCCCATCGATCCTATGTGTGCTACAAAAGTTATTCGGGGTCGAAGGTCAAAATTTGAGGTTTTTTGGAGTTTTCGGAAACGGTGAGTTTTATCAAAAAAAATCTCAGACCCGTTGTAGATCTTAGAATTCTCTACAAAAATGGTATCTATGATTTTTTTCCTAAGAGTTACCATTTCTGAGATATCGCGATTCTAAGAGTCATATTATACATGATATGCACATATAAGCTACGTATATACATAATCAGGCACTTAAGACAAGTTTAAATACCTATTTGTGTCTCTTTTATATATATTATACTATTCTGAAAACATTTATTCAAAAGATAGTCAGTCCCTAACTGAACCCCTCTACCCACCTACCCCAAACAATAATTACGGAAGGAATTAGCTTTCTTCTTGCGGTTTATGGAGCCCAAAAAAAAATTACTTGCATTGATAAATACCGATACTTAACTTTTGTAAAAAATACGCGAAACAAGGAACAAGTACAACTATCATGTCTTCCTCCAACATCGGCATCTGCTATTCAACACTTGTATCGAGTATACTATCAAGTTCAAACATGGCTAGGCAATCAACTGAACCCGGAAGACTGTGGTTGGAAATTGATAGATAATACTCTGGAACCGATTCAAACTTTACTCCCACCTGCTCCAGAAAAACTCCTCAACACTATTTTTTGCAATTGCAAAAAAGGTTGTAGTGCCAAATGTGGCTGTAAAAAAGTCGTGTTGCTGTGTTCTCCAGCGTGTACCAATTGCCAAGGTCAGTCTTGCTCAAATGTCCAGTTGAGTACAATAAAGGAAGATTCCTGTGATTTTGATGAAGAGACCAATGACTCAGCCACATTTGAACAATTTATGAACATCCAGCAAGAGGAAGAGGAAGAAGAAGAAGAAGAAGAAATCGAAGAAGACATGACTGTTGAAGTAGACTTTCAAGAGTATGAATCTGATTAAAATATCTGTAGAAATCAAAACAATAGTTAACCCAATAATCAATAGCAATATCAATAATCAATATCAATAATAAGGTAATATCTAGAACTTGACGAGTATTGTTCCCTTAAATTATCCTAAAATTGTCATAACAGTTAGTGGAGTAGGCCTACAGGGGAAACCAAGGTAAAAAAAACGCGCCGAGTACACTACCTCACAGGTGGCGTGGAAATGTGTGCATATCATGTATGATGTGACTCTTAGAATCGCGATATCTCAGGAATGGCAACTCTTAGGAAAAAATCATAGGGACCATTTTTGTAGAGAATTTTAATACCTACATTTTGGTCGAAAGTTTTTCTCGATAAATTCGCCGTTTTTGAGAAAATTTCAAAAAACCTCAAATTTTGACCTTTGACCCCGAATAACTTTTGTAGCACACATAGGATCGATGGGGATTTTTAGAACTTCATTTGTAATGGTTAACCCCAGCTCTCCACCATTATTTGGCTTCCCAGGAATTTTTGTTATTTTAAATGTCTACATTGACCAGACTACGAATTCATGTATTCTTGTATTAGATCGGATTGCTGCAACAGTAACGTATCGATGTGACCTGCAAGTATTTTGGTTTACGGGGAAATCAGTCAGTTTATCTTAAACTTATTATTTTTGTTTTTCCATATTTATATATAATAGAAATAACCTAACATCGAAAAATATAGCTCGCGAAAATAAATATTCAAATGAACAGAAAAACTTTGAGAACTTTCAATGAAATGTGACAGTGAGGATGAATTTGAGTTGAGTGAATCTAATAAATTTTTATATATATCCTTAAGTGTATATTTTCTTCGGAAAAAGTTAATTCCAAGTTTTTATTGTAGTGAATTTGGCTTATTTTTATCAAACCTATATTTGTTATCAAATTGAAATACATTTGTTATATACTCTGGAGTGTATATTTCACTTGGAAGAAATTTTTATTGATCGTAACCTCACTTATTGACAAGAGAAAAGGTTGTTCCGATCCCAAAAAATTTTGTGGAATTTACTGTTTTTTATTTCCAAATTGAGTATAGTTAGTAACTTTCCACTTATTCAGGGCGAAAATAACATCCAGTCAATATTGTAGTCGCCCCTAGATAATTGTAAGTACGGCTCTGGATAAATAAATCGTTTTACTGCGGGAACCTATACCTATAAGTACGCGAGATTATTCCTTCACCTAACTGAGGGAACCGTGTTGATCAGCACCAGCTCCCAACAGCCGTATTGGAGACGAAGTTGCATAAAAAGCTATCCGCAGTGAAAAGGTTAAATAGTGATATTTCAGTTTTGAAGACAATAACCTATTATTTTGACATAAGTGATGGGCAGAATCGACTGTTCCATAGAATCGAATACTTGGGAATTGAATTCAACTCAGAATCGAATTAATAATTGATACAATTTTTGAGCCTATCATAACTCACTATCGAATATTTAAAATGTTATGTGATCAGCCCAAACAATTAAATTTCACATTTCCGTTCTCTGGGGCTCGCTTAACCTCAACTCATACATTATTACTTTATCAATATATACTTCCAGAATAGTGATTCTGCTAAATTCATCGGTTTGCTTTAGATTAAGAAATACATTGTGTAATGTGAAACACTTACATCAAAATGATCTCCACAAAAATACATTCATGAATCTGTAAAAAACTATGAACATAATTCCTCCCTGCCAGTTTTAGCCACTTTTTCTGTATTTGTTCATTGTTTGGAACATATATAAATAATTTGTTTGCATGGCGTTTTTATAGTTGTGCTTTTACACTATGGGCCTATACAGTTCTTGTAATACGAGGAATCCATTTTTAATTAAAAAAAAACTAACAACTGCCAAAAACAGACATGATTGTTTTCAACGGCGTGACGTCATTCAAGACGCCATGGCAGTCTTAAGAGTTTTCGAGGTCAATTTAAATTGGTTATTGAAAACGCAAAATATATGATGTAAATGTTCAATTTTTTGGTAAAATATATATTAAAGTAAAGTATTAACTCATTTTTCAAATTTAGTCAACTAGCCTATTGCACGATTTCACCAATTTCGCAAAAAAGTTATAATATCCCACATTTTTCCCTTCAAAGTGGTGGGATGAAATCTGTGGGATCAATCACCGGAAAATTCGGCATAATTTTGAATTCATCTTTACTTTGACACTGGGGACGTATACATTTTATTCAGAATCAAGCTAGTTCACAAGCTACATAGCAGTGAAGTTCAGATCACCTGCTTTCAACGCCCAAAATTGAAGTTCATTTCTGAGTTAGTAGGGATTGAAAAAGGAAACATTCTCAATTAAATATTGATAGAAAGATTTTTCTGTGAATTGAAAAAACCACGATTAAAATGAAGTTATTTTTTGTGAATGTCTAACAGAAAACAACTACTTTCCCGGCTAAAGCCACGCTGGACATTGAACTACATCTGATAGATATTCTGAAAAGGCCCTAACGCAAAAGAAAAAGAAAAAATCTGAAATTGAAAATTTGCATTTTCATTCAGATAGTTATTTGATTTTTTATTCCAGTCTTAATTAAGAACTCATGAAGATGAATGAGGCAAAGAAGAATATTCACCAGAAATCATTCGTAACATTGACGCAGGAGGGACATCGCATTCACTGGGTCTTCAATAAATTTTTGTCGAAGAAAATCTATTTCACGCTTCCACGATCATCAGGAAGACCGGAAGAAATGGGAAACACATTTTCAAGAAGCAATATCACTTTGCAAAGATGGAAAAAGTTACAATCATTCCTTTTGGAGACACACTTTGAAATTAGTGTTTATGATAGATTGATTTGTTGAAAATATAAACGGGATGTTCATAAAATCAGATGTGGAATCATCTGCGACTGAAAGATAAACTTTAGTCACTATCTTCCATCGTCAAGATTACCTCTTGTGGGGTATTCATGTTGAAAAGGGAAACATTCTCAATTGAATATTGATAGAAAGATTTTTCTGTGAATTGCAAAATCCACCACGATTAAAATGAAGTTATTTTTTGTGAATGTCTAACAGAAAACAACTACTTCCCCGGCTAAAGCCACGCTGGACATTGAACTACATCTGATAGATATTCTGAGAAGGCCCTAACTCAAAAGAAAAAGAAAAAATCTGAAATTGAAAATTTGCATTTTCATTCAGATAGTTATTTGATTTTTCATTCCAGTCTTAATTAAGAACTCATAAAGATGAATGAGGCAAAAAAGAATTGAAAAGAGAGTACTCACCAGAAATCATTCCTAGCATTGACGCAGGAGGGACATCGCATTCACTAGGTCTTCAATACATTTTTGTCGACGAAAATCAATTTCACGCTTCCACGATCATCAGGAAGACCGGAAGAAATAGGAAACACATTTTCAAGAAGCAATCTCACTTTGCAAAGTTGGAAAAAGTTACAATCATTTCTTTTGGAGAGACACTTCGAAGTTAGTGTTTTCTGACATTAAAACCTGTCATGGGGTATGATGGATTGATTTGTTGAAAATATAAACAGGATGTTCATAAAATCAGATGTGGAATCATCTGCGACTGAAAGATAAACTTCAGTCACTATCTTCCATCGTCAAGATAACCTCTTGTGGGGTATTCATGTTGAAAAGGAAAACATTCTCAATTAAATATTGATAGAAAGATTTTTCTGTGAATTGAAAAATCCACGATTAAAATGAAGTTATCTTTTGTGAATGTCTAACAGAAAACAACTACTTCCCCGGCTAAAGCCACGCTGGACATTGAACTACATCTGATATATATTCTGAAAGGCCCTAACTCAAAAGAAAAAGAAAAAATCTGAAATTGAAAATTTGCATTTTCATTCAGATAGTTATTTGATTTTTCATTCCAGTCTTGATTAAGAACTCATAAAGATGAATGAGGCAAAAAGATTGAAAGAGAGTACTCACCAGAAATCATTCTACATTGACGCAGGAGGGACATCGCATTCACTAGGTCTTCAATACATTTTTGTCGACGAAAATCTATTTCACGCTTCCACGATCATCATGAAGACCGCGAGAAATGGAAAACACATTTTCAAGAAGCAATCTCACTTTGCAAAGATGGAAAAAGTTACAATCATTTCTTTTGGAGAGACACTTTGAAATTAGTGTTTTCTGACATTAAAACCTGTCATGGGGTATGATGGATTGATTTGTTGAAAATATAAACAGGATGTTCATAAAATCAGATGTGGAATCATCTGCGACTGAAAGATAAACTTTAGTCACTATCTTCCATCGTCAAGATAACCTCTTGTGGGGTATTCATGTTGAAAAGGGAAACATTCTCAATTAAATATTGATAGAAAGATTTTTCTGTGAATTGAAAAATCCACGATTAAAATGAAGTTATCTTTTGTGAATGTCTAACAGAAAACAACTACTTCCCCGGCTAAAGCCACGCTGGACATTGAACTACATCTGATATATATTCTGAAAAGGCCCTAACTCAAAAGAAAAAGAAAAATATGAAATTGAAAATTTGCATTTTTATTCAGATAGTTATTTGATTTTTCATTCCAGTCTTGATTAAGAACTCATAAAGATGAATGAGGCAAAGAAGAATGTTTTCCAAAAGAAAGTACTCACCAGAAATCATTCGTAACATTGACGCAGGAGGTACATCGCATTCACTAGGTCTTCAATACATTTTTGTCGACGAAAATCTATTTCACGCTTCCACGATCATCAGGAAGACCGGAAGAAATGGAGAACACATTTTCAAGAAGCAATCTCACTTTGCAAAGATGGAAAAAGTTACAATCATTTCTTTTGGAGAGACACTTTGAAATTAGTGTTTTCTGACATTAAAACCTGTCATGGGGTATGATAGATTGATTTGTTGAAAATATAAACAGGATGTTCATAAAATCAGATGTGGAATCATCTGCGACTGAAAGATAAACTTTAGTCACTATCTTTCATCGTCAAGATAACCTCTTGTGGGGTATTCATGTTGAGAAGGGAAACATTCTCAAATAAATATTGATAGAAAGATTTTTCTGTGAATTGAAAAATCCACGATTAAAATGAAGTTATTTTTTGTGAATGTCCAACAGAAAACAACCACTTCCCCGGCTAAAGCCACGCTGGACATTGAACTACATCTGATATATATTCCGAAAAGGCCCTAACTCGAAAGAAAAAGAAAAAAACTGAAATTGAAAATTTGCATTTTCATTCAAATAGTTATTTGATTTTTTATTCCAGTCTCAATCAGGAACTCAACATGAATACCCCACAAGAGGTTATCTTGACGATGGAAGATAGTGACTAAAGTTTATCTTTCAGTCGCAGATGATTCAACATCTGATTTTATGAACATCCTGTTTATATTTTCAACAAATCTAAGTAGGGATATTAGTTAAAATGGCAAATTAAAAATTTTAAAAAACCCCGACACAAAAAACCTCCAAAAAGTAAAAAAATAATATGTATTGGTCCTTTAAGTTTAATATAAGTAGTAATATTTTGATCCCAGCGCCGCGTCGGAGCACCTAGGTAGCTTACTTGTATTTACATTTCATTCTTTATCATTTTTAGTTGTATTGTGTTTTTTTTATTCACTTAGAGGGCCAATACATATTATTTCTTAATTTTTTGGAGATTTTTTGTGTCGGGGGTTCTTTGAATTTTTTATTTGAGTAATATTACTAGTAGATACGCTACGGTCGACACTCTATCCCACATTCACACAAATACTCTCCAGGACGAAACACGAAATTGCGACACGAGATCTTGCCTCGCCGAAATCTGCATATTCTGACAATAGTTGCAAGATTTGGCAAAGCAATATCGCACGTGAAGTTTTGAGTTTCAACCTGAAATTATTATTCCGACTTTTTTCTTTTCTTTTCTTTGATATTTTGTAGATGAACGTGATCAAATTCAGTTCAGTAGGAGACTTAATGGGTCTACACACGTGCTAATTCATCGGAACCGATATGGGGGCCGACGTTGGGAATCAAAATCGTGACGTGTGTGGCTTATCGGCCGACTAAATAATTGGGGTCTCGATATCGACACGATTTGCTATCCCTCTTCATTTAATTTAATTTAATTTCCGTCAATCCTCGTGCAACTATTTATGTTCTTATATGGTCTGATCATGCCGAAGGGCTCATTAAATATTTTTAACTGATAACTCATAGCACTTGATCGGAAAGTTTGAAATCGGAATATGTGACAGCAGAGCCCGACGTCGGCCTCCCGATATCGGATTCAATAAATCGTAACATCTGTAGGGGCCTTCAGGGTGATTAATTACTATAAACTTCTCATTATGAATTTCCTAGATTAAGTTTTTGGCTGAATTCATCCTCATGACAGATCGGCTTTAGCAGAATTGAGAAGAAGAAGAAAGAAAGACTGAGAAGCAGTACTTCAATACATTAATTTTGTACTAAGTGTCGTACTTTATAATTTTAAAATATTTTTACATACTTTGTAATTCTCACTTGAAGCACGATTAGTAATTAAAATGCATTGAACGCTTTCATCGTATTTTATCATTGTTTTGTTTTTGTAGTCTGTACCGTACCATACCATCCATACCATACTGTGCCTTATTATATTCAGCACCGTACCATATCAGATCGTGTTTATTTATTCACTCATTCCCATTCACTCATTCATTCTTCCATTCGCTCTAGGCATGCATATACTAATTCGCCACAAACGGTACTACATCGTTCAAATCGATTGAACGAGTGAAAGTAGTTTGAAATCCTTCCCCAATTTATCTTCATTTCTCTTTCCTGTTCCAACATCAGACTCTTATCACCTTCTATCTATTACCTATTCAATGAGACCATTCCAATAAGCCCAAACACGATAACTCTTCAGTAAGTTGATGAGGTGTTGGGTATCCTGCAGATTTCATGTGATACTGCAGCATCAGGTCAGGGTTACCATGTACTTGCAAGTAACAGGATACCAAATTTCGAATTGATCAGACCTGTGGAAGTTGCTCACATCCCTTCATCAACTAGAAAAGAACCGATGATTTTCAAACGACTGAACAGATTTTCTTGAATCATAGCTATGTACACTCTCGATCAAGTCACCTTTCAAATAAAACAAAAATAAATCACAATCGAAAGATTCTTAATAAAAAATTTGAGGGAAGGTTTTTTCCCTAAACCAAAAGTGTTACAATCTGGTACCGTCTCCACTATGATTTTTTTATTGTTATTCAAATTGATGCTCATCATACACTGAAGAACAGTAGTTCATGGCAATACTTGCCGTTCTAATGGGTTGCCTAATCTAAAGGGGTAAAATCTGTCTTCTGTAATAAAAATGTTTTCCGGTTTTCTACTGTGCCTTTGTGGCCTCATCATTGATTCGCACTGCCAGTAGCTTATCTTAATAAAATCCATCTGTGACATAGCTATAATAACAAGCCAATTTCTTCGAAAATAAAAAGGTCAAATGTGTAGTTTTCCCCATTTCCATATCAGTTAGTCGAAAGGAATTCTTCGAATGATAACCCCCAGAACTTCGCCTCAAAAATGCTACTAATGTGGAGTATTTTCGAATGTCATCAGTGTTTCTTTTGACAACTCATCCTGCCTTCAACATTGAGTAGGTACTCCATAGTGGAGATGCTTTATAGTTTTTCATTGTTCCGAAGTACGCTAACCCTTTGGAAACATTTTTACTCTTTTCCCTTGACACCATTTTTCAAATTTTTTATGTACTTTTGAGACCTGGTTCTTGATTTATTGGGTAAAATCAGCGTTTGGATAAGTATACATATATTTACAGACAAAATGTCTTAAGATTAACACTTGACTGTGAGATTGTCCTACTTCTTCTTGTGTGATACATATATAAGAATAAAGTAGGTAGTCGAATGTAAATTAATGGATGAACGCAAATAAATTTAGTGGATGAAAGTGGGTTTTGGTGGGATTCAATGAACAAAATTAACATCATATACTGGATGTGAATACATAAAAATATAAAGGTGAAATGTGGATGAATTCAATGTATCAATGTGAATCAATCAGATTATTCTATATATGTTTCATTCATAGACACAATGGTGAGGTTGATGTAGATGAAACCAGGGCTTTTGTTATTTTGGAGATTATATTACCAATCAATAATTATTTAAATCTATATATTTGTGAACAATTATTCAGAAATATATATATTATAATATCAACTTCTCAGTGGATTTCGAACATTTGACTGAGTTGATTTTTTTATCGCAGAAGGCTGTTGGTTGGTTTGTTCGCGAGATATATATATATATATATATATATATATATATATATATATATATATATATATATATATATATATATATATATATATATATATATATATATATATATATATATATATATATTATATATATATATATATTTATAAAACAACGTCACATGAAGTTGTATTGTTAGGAATCTGGGGTTCGCGACTATTGAAATACTGAACTGAATATCATCCATTTACTTAAACAACATCAAAGATCAACAAACCCTGAAAATGGAATAACTCAATCGAAATTAACTGCCAGAAATTCTTTCTGTAACACTGTCTCCCTCTTATTTTGATAATCCCGATAAAAAGCCATCGTTACACCATTCTTTCCAAATTAACAACTCCTTAGTCTCAGGATTGCAACTGTGTTAGTTGGGGAGATACAGCTTCTTTCCTACATGATTATACAGCCCAACCTGGTCATCTTCTTTGAATTCTCCTAAATTAGCTTTCAAATCATGACGAGCTTTCATCCTGTCACTTGCCACTTTCGAGCTGTTTTGAGTATGTTCAAACTCTTTCACTTCTAATTCTATGGTGCTTGGTTATTCTATACCAAGTCTTGCTGATACTCTTCCGCTCACAAACTCTCTCTAAGAACTCCATTGGTACCCCAAATTTTGAGAACATGTTGTCAACCAATGATTTGGCTATTGTGGATGCCTCTGGGTCTGGACTAGCATATGCTGAAATAGAATGAGGATGTATTTGTTGCCATCATCCGTCATGGGAAATGGTTCAACTACATCAATGGCACTCTGTTCGAATGGAACATCTACATTGTACCTCTCCATACATACCTACATTGTATCTCTCTGTATCCACTGGGCCCACATCGCTTTGGAAATGGGATCCCTATCAGAGTTATATCTCCAGAATGATCTACCTTCTGTTCAATATGGAAAGTCTCCAATATTGGGATCGAATTTTTTGTCCTTTCCGAAGTGTGCGGTAGTCACTCGTCCTCCTCACTCGTTCGTCTCATGTCTAAACTTCGCAGGGTTTCCTGGAATGCAGCAATAAAGAAAAATTTGACATAATCTATATTGAAACACCAAAAAGTTTGCAGTAAACACTTTATAACTGGTGGGCGATTTATTAATTAATTCTACTCGTAACTCTCCTAGTAGGGTAATAGGGTGTTTGTACTCAAGGTAGTAACTTTCTCCCGGCAAACCTGCCGCTTTCGAAGATAAACACCGTCCTGAATGGGTACCGTCTCAACATATGGGACATGTGTCTCAAAAATGTAAGAAAACGAGCAGCAGATGTTGACAGAAATGATAGACTAGATAAAAGGAGAAAACGGACCGAAACTGAGGTGAAAAATAGTTAATAGAAGTCCCATTTCAGGTGAATTATTTCAAAAGCTGAACAATCGTCTATTGGTTAATAGTCCCAGAAGTTCCCAGGTCGAAAAAGCTCATTTCATTGATTGGCTATCGCTCACATTGAAAAGTCACGTGGTTTGGATGGCCGCCTTTTTCCTGAGAATAGTGTGCCAAATTCGTCACGAGAGACAGCACTCGTGGTAGAGAAGAACATCAAACCTTCTCCATCTCAAATGGTGAAGTGTTATTAACCGACGAACCCAAAAAGGAGGAGGTTCTCTATTCGACCCGTATATTTTATTTTTTTCCATAATATTTTTTTATGTATGATCACGCATAACTTTTTACTGAAGCGTCCGATTCCGATAATTCTTCTTCCAGTGGATAGGGTGTACTTCGAATTTGGTCCCATTTGAATTTAAAAGATGAAATCCACCCCTAAGGGTAGCGAAATGAAGGATATTGATCACTCACCCTCTGAATTCTGGTCCGTTAACCGATTCTATCAGGCATAACTTTGTACTGGGTTCTTCGATTTGGATGATTCTTTTTTTAATAAATAGGGTATACCTTATATTTGGATTTCGAAAGGAATCAGCCACCCTTACGGGTAGAAAAATAGGAGATAATTGATTTTTCACTAGTGAACATTGGCACACACATACGTAGTTGACAATGACAGATCGCTACTGACATTATTCCACATCCGTCAAAATCAGTATATTTCATGAAAGAATGGAATGATATACAGAGTAATGAAATAAACTAACCAGAACAATTAAAATAATTTATATTACAACAAATCGTAAAAGTAGATAATCATATTATTTAACTGGTGATAGCTGAAGTAAGGTGGGTGAGTTAGTATTTTGGAAGAAATCAAAAAACAAGTAGGTAGTAATTGGTAGATTTTAGCCACAGAAAATTGAAAAATAAAAATTTTAAACAAAAAATCAAACCGAAGAAATACGGAACTGAAAAGTAAAAAATAAAAGCTTTTTAACAAAAAATTAATGTTTGCTTTAACCATCTCATTGGTGGTAAAGGTTCAACTGAAGAAAATCCTGATCCAGTTTCCGCAACGATTAGTAAGGTATGTTAGGTAAATGTTAAGGGATAGTGCTCATCATGCTCCCTGAAATTGACTTTTCTTTCGTGTTTTTGCCTCCTGAACATGAAACGCGGTGGTCTCATACCATTTCTGAGATATATTAACTTTCTCTTTCTTCAAGAGGTCATTTTTAGGAATATCACTCACAATGCCAGCTTGAAATATAAAAACCAAATCATTAATTTTCGGTACAACTTTGCACAAAATAAAGCCGGTTTCATCTGAAAAATAATAACTTTTCACCTTTGACAGATGAAATTTAGTAAATGTGTGAAGGTTAGGTGTAAATGTTGAAGAAGAAGAATTTTTTCGATGAAACCGGCTACATTTTGTGCAAAGTTGTTCCGAAAATTAGTGATTTGGTATTTGTAGTTTAAGCTGGTAAAAAGAAGAAGGCATTGTGAGGTGATTTTTGTGCGCGAAAACGGTGCCTAAAAATGACCTCTTGATTCATATTCACTGTAATTAATTCATTTTTGTACCGGAAATTTTAGGATTTCGTCAAGCAAGCCACCGTCTTGATGTTGCTACATTATTATCCTCCTCATTTTCGAATTTCAATTTGGCTCCTGGAACGTCGTCTTCTGTCAAAAACAGTTTTTGTATGTTTATTTTTACATGTACTTTGATGTGAGTTAGGTAATGTTTGTCCCTACCGGACTACCAGCGCTGCTAGTGGGGAATTCTTCGTACTTGAGAAAAAAGACTCATTGATGATGAGGTTATATTGTCAGAAGAGGTTAGGTTAGGTTGTTAGTTAGATGCTGTTTGTATTCTTGGTGTAGAAAAGTTAATTCAGTTTCTAAGGGAAAAGAGCCGTAAACAACGTTGACTGGAAAAACAAGAAACATTTTCTGGTCATTTTTCTATTATTCATTCAAAAGTTGTTAGATATCGCACAATTGAAAACACTTCACGCAAGCGTAGCCCAAACACACATAAACTATGGAATACTTGTTTGGGGAGGAATAACAAACAATTATATCAAAAACGAAGAAGTTACAAAAAAATGGCTGATAAAAATAATATGTAAAAAAACCTACAGATTTCCATCAGATAAACTTTTCCAACAATCTAAACTATTCACAATTCAACAATTATACTTTTTGAATCTTGCATCTTACCATCACCAACACAAATATGAACTAACCCAAATAGATCATCCATACAACACTCGACTCAAAAATCAAACAACCAGAATACCTAAGGTTGGAACTAGAAAAAACCAAAGATTCCTCCCATACTTAAAATAATTTCTAAAAAAATACCAAATGGAATAAAAACAATAAATAGTTGTTTCCTATTCAAAAAAAAACTAAAACTATGGCTTTTAGACCTCCCCCCCAATCAAATCCCGAAGCCGTTCAAAGCGAAATATAAATGAATAAAAGAAATACAAATTATGTAAATCACTGTATATAATATTAAACATCAACAAATGTACCTTTAACATATTTTATCATAATCATGAGTTGTCCATGAACAGAGGCTAATCTCTCAATAGGGCACCACCTACCTATACCCACCTGTAACAAGTGTATTCATATAAAACCATACTCTATTTGAATCCCCATATTCACTAATCTTTTATTGTCAATACTTACTCCATTAAATATTTTACACATACTGTACATAACTAATTGTATTAACACGCTATATTTTACTAATCTTTTATTGTCAATACTTAAATTATATATTTTATACAATCTGTACATAACTGATTTTATAAATATGCTATACTAGTTCTATCTTATTTTAACTTGTGATAAACATATTATTATTATATATATATATATATAGATATATATATATATCATTATAGAATACCATACTCATGCACAAGGTTTTTTGGATTTTTTCTATTTTATTTGCTATAATTGTTAGCCAACGGTTATATTTGTAATATCTGTTATTGGGCAAATAAATCATTATTATTCAATATTGTTTTCTTGTTAGACTCTATGGAATTAAAAAAAAACTGTTTATTATTCCCAAGAAACATTTATTTATGGTAGGGAATATATTTTGAATGGAATCGTTTTTGGGTACGTTTTTGGTCAAATGTTTTACTATAGATTATTATGGAGTCAAGGTATATGTATATATTCACAATAAATTTTGAACTGAGTTATACTCCTCGAGATTTTGTTCATTGAAAATCAATATGATTGACCATGATTTGAGGTAATTCAGTTCACAAATTCATTGTTGCTTCACTTCTTGATGTTTTCGATTGACCAAGTTTTTTTCCACATGATTTCTGTGAAATCAAAACGGGGCTAGTAGTGAAGCAGCAATAATAAAGTAAAATGCAAAAAACCACTGTTTCAAATTTCGCGCTGTCTCTTAGCTTCCACGAACATAAAAAGGAACGGTCATCTTCAAGAAGGGGGTATTTTTCGAGGGTACCCTGAAGTGATGATTGAACAGGCTAGAACATCTTGTATAATAACATGACTTTCGATTATCAGTATAAAATATTCCGGTCATGAATGGTGCGTGGCATCGCATTGAAAATTCAATTGAATTAATCCTTGATTGGATGCTCGAGAACAAAATTGTTTTTTCATTGTGAATAACAGTTCGAAATCAATGAAAAAGTTTGAATACCTACAATTACATGTCATGTTCTTCAAAACTTGTAAATGTCAATGGATACGCTACAAGAATAGGCCACTTAATGTAATTATTATAAAGCTTACCATTCACACACAAACTTTTAAAAAGTATTTCCTCGGGTACGATCAATTGTGGAGATACCTTGTAATGCATGTTTTACTTATTGACTTAATTTGGAATTTTTGTTCAACATTTCAGATTTTCCAATTCCATCTCTGAGATTCCACTCCTTGGGTTGTTTTTATTCCAATAGTATTTTTGTTTGTATTACGTGCATTTTTATTATAATCACCGAGCGCTTTCGACCTATAAGGTTATCATCAGCGCTTGCTTGCAAAGTAGGAAATTCACATAATAGTTATTTAAATTTTAATTTTTTTTTCTAAATAAATTTTTAAGTGTCACTTAATCGTCGAGTGAAAATAAGGGAAATCCATGAAATGTAGACATTTACAAAGTTAAAATAGTTGAAATGTATAAAAATATAACAAACTGGAAATACATATAAAAATAACATATCTTTATCAAACTGCAACCCTTTCCCAGTCACGATCCAAAAATTAACACAGAACAGGTGAGTTGTGGAACACTAGTAGGCAAGAAAAAGAAGAAATGACAATATATTCAAGAGGTGGTGCTCTAAGGTGAAGCTTGACGCAGAACTTCCGTTTCAGACGTGTGACCGGTGCTGCTCGCATGGAAGGCAAAAGGAGGCTACGTGGGAGATGGTTGTCCAGTTTATGTTTGTGTTAGTCCTGCCGCTATCAACGTGAATTTCAAAAATTGAACTTAAAATAATTTGAATACAGAATTCCTTTGCGAAAGACTTCAATGTCATATAACACCATGTAGGTACTCATGGAGCTTTTCCATCATTTCGATTTCCAGCTCTGATCTAGCTCGATAAGGTAATTTCTTCAATACTTCAGATAGATGAATGCAGGAGTGTTCAGTGCCATCAAAAATACTTTTATTAGTATTGCTTTCAATGAGAATTGGCTCTTTTGCAATTCGTTCAATTTAATCTAGCACACTTGATTCCATCCTTTTTCTTTTTTTGCTATTGAATGAAGCTTTCGACAGATTACAGTTGTCACTACTGATACTACTACTGCTGCTTTCAGATCTATGAGTAGAATGCTCAATATTAGAAGTTGTCTGTCTGAATTCCAATGTATCATCTAAAAACGGCATCAAATCATAAAACTTCCATATTTTTTCACTGCCAGTAGTATCCCTTTGGCCAAATCCGCTTCGTGGCTTCTTCTTCATTTCACCCCTCATTTTCATATAAAAGTCCCGTAGGCTTCTCCATTTCTCAGCAACTTCTTCTACAGCGTTATCAACTTGCATTCTGTTGATTATTTCTCTCCACAGCCTTAAATTGTACAAAGACCTTGTTTGTACAAGGGAAATTAGTTCTCATTTTTATACGTGTCCAGCCCCCTTCAGAATATGTTTCTTCACCTTGCTCATCTGTTGAGTCACATACCTACATTGTTACAGATCCTCTCAATGGTAATATCTTCAATGTCCTTTTGCATGTGAAACATATTGATATACGAATTCATCATCTGAAATTTAAAGAAATTACATAACTCTCAACTGATATCGATGATTGGGTATCGTTGCATTATAAATTATAAATGATAAATGAACCTACCATCTCTCAGTAAACCACCAGTAACTGAATCTGTATGGAATGTTACTGTAGTCCCATTAACAGAAAATGTTATTTTTTCCATTGTCTTGCCAGTTGCTACAAACTCACTTAATCAAACGGCACTTCCACAATTTATAATTTTTTGGTAATATTTGAAAAGGATAGCAACATGTTCATGAACAAAGATGGTCAATAACTTGACGGTTAAACTTAAAAAAACAAACAACATGACCTTGAAAAAGCTACGGCTAGTTTTGAAGTACTCCGATTGGCTGGAGACAAAAAGCCATCGTCAAAAAGCTGGTATGGAAGACTTTCTGTAGAGGGATAAGCTTGTAGCAAACAGAAAGTAGCCAACGAATCGAATATCATTTTATAACCTAGAATTATTTATTTTATCCACAGCTGGCATGTCATGAAGTCATAAGGCTTCTGTTTACAAACATCTCATGAGGTCAATAGAACACTAGTGTCTTAGGATCATAAGAGATAGTCTAAGACAATCTGAACTCACATAATAAACAAATCTGTTGTCATAGAAACCATATCATTTAGTTTCCTCTCAAAATAACTATCAGATATAGTTCAATGTCCAGTGTGGCTTTAGCCGAGGAAGTAGTAACCATAACCTTCTCGAACAACATATTTAATAAATTTTCGGCTAGTGTCCTCAACATCAAATAAGCCTTCAATCAAGAAAAAGTCCTCGTGTTTATAACATACCTGCTGTGGATACAATTTTGTATTGCATTTCATGTCTCATAAGTTTATAAAACACTCAAGAAGAGCAGACTCGATCTGAGCTCTCCTGTTGCTTCTCTTATAAAATGAATAATTATTTAAATATAAATAATTTTCCCAACTATTACGTGTAATCAATTTTGATCAGAATTTAGCTGTGTACATGATGTAATATTTATTATGTGAGGTATGTTTTCTGAGACCATCGCAATGCGATGCAATAGTGGATCGAATTAGACTTGTTGGTTATTGTTTTATTCAATTCGAACTCTGAAGTTCCGTACACAGAAAAGCATTTTTATGAGGTGAGTTTAGCCACATAATAGTTCCAAACATATCCATGCCATTCTGTTGGTCGAGAAAAAATTGTAACTCGTTACCCCGAAAACCCTCCAATAAAAAGACAAATCATCGTCCCAAATCATTATATGAAAATATCAGAGAGGTCTTAAAGTATATTCTCATGGGAACCATGAACAAATGTCAACAAAAATTGGATATTAGAAATCAGTTGAAAATTGAATTACTACATTTTCTGATATACACTGGGGAAATGTATGTTTTTCATTCATGTAGCTCATAATTAGGTACTGCAGCTTCATCAAAAACTTAGAACAACAAAATGTATTCTGATGAGTATCTCAGCTGAGTTCGAAGATAGGCCAAATCGGACGGATATTCGGAAATGGCGGCTAATGAAGGATTCTAAAACCACAATCTTTCATTTCTATAAGAATATTGACAAAATATATGTCGTATGATAGAAATTTCCAAGCTCCATAACTTTCAAAAAGTTTTTCTCTGAAATGTACAGACAAACAGAAAATCGCTGGAAAATACCATTGATAATCTGTGAAAAGCAAAGAAGCCATATGTCAGATCAGAACGTCAGCCATTGGTCAGTAGTACTTTGGATTGAACGTGTCTTTCGAGTTCGAACTTTATACATAATTATGACTTAGTTATAATTTGTCGAAGTAAGTTCAAATTTAGATTGTTGTAACCCAACTAGGAACTGCCTACATCCACGTGTGCTTTTGTTTAATAGATTAATGGACTTTTGCATATCCAGAAGTATTGTTGATCTGAATTTTAAACTTATCTCATGGAATTTATGGAGTTTAAGGTTTATAGAAAAATAAAACTGCTGTTTGTGTTTTTCAATGAGAAATATGACCCATGATATGTTGATTTGAATGATGATAATTTCAGAATAAAAAATAAATTGCGAAATTTACCCGACTGACCTCGCCATCGTTTTTTTTTCATTTGCTAACTCAGACCCTTTATAGAAAGAAAAAGCCAGGGATATAAAATAAGAAATGCAGTGCATAAACTACACAAAGTCGTCTTCACCAAGGATTCAATATAAACAATTGGTAGACCACAGGCGAAAAACAACTACTTTCCTAGCAAATACCACGCAGAACGTTGAATGATATTCACCTGATAATCCATGCAAACTTCCTTATAAATGGATATTGTTCGCAAATGTTTCTTTCTGATAAGCTCGATTATGTTTGAATTATGTCATGTCCGCCTAACAATCCACATACCGGTTTCGGGCTTTTTGACCCTCATCAGTACGGAGTAATCACCAGCTAAAAATCCGGAGAGCTCTGGCCGAAGCGAGACACAACATAAATAAAGCCTACAACATCTTTAGGTACGTCGGAAAAGATAACTTTTAACCGGCGGCACCTAGTGACAGAAAGAAACATTCCATACATTTCTCCTACCTCGATAGAATTCTAAATGAAAGATTCCCTCTCAGTAGGAGTGGCTTGGAATGCCCGACTGGCATATATTTGAAGAAAGAAAAAGCCAAGTGAAGGGAGATAAAATAAGAAATGCAGTGCATAAAGTACACAAAGTCGTCTTCACCAACGATTCAATATAAATTGAAGAACAATTGGTAGACCACAGGCAAAAAACAACTACTTTCCTAGCAAATACCACGCAGAACGTTGAATGATATTCACCTGACAATCCATGCAAACTTCCATATAAACGGATATTGTTCGCAACTGTTTCCTTCTGATAAGCTCGATTATGTTCAATTTATGTCGTGTCCGCCTAACAATCCGCATACCGGTTTCGGAAATTTTGGCCACCATCAGTGCAGAGTAGTCACTAGCCAGAGATCCGGAGAGCTCTTTTCGAAGCGAGACACAACATAAATAAAATCACCATCAAGCCTACAACATCTTTAGGTACGTCGGAAAAGATAACTTTCAACCGGCGGCACCTAGTGACAGAAAGAAACACTCCATACATTTCTCCTACCTCGATAGGATTCTAAATGGAAGATTCCTTCTCAGTAGGAGTGGCTTAGGATGCCCGACTGGCATATATTCAAAGAAAGAAAAAGCCATGTGAAGGGAGATAAAATAAGAAATGCAGTGCATAAAGTACACAAAGTAGTCTTCACCGAGGATTCAATATAAATTGAAAAACAATTGGTAGATCACAGGCGCAAAACAACTACTTTCCTAGCAAATACCACGCATAACGTTGAATGACAATCCATGCAAACTTCCATATAAATGGATATTGTTCGCAAATGTTTCACTAGGTAACGCCGGTTGAAAGTTATCTTCTCCGACGCGACGTACCTAAAGATGTTGTAGGCTTGATGGTGATTTTATTTATGTTGTGTCTCGCTTCGGCCAGAGCTCTCCGGATCTCTGGCTGGTGACTATTCCGTACTGATGAGGGCCAAAAAGCCTGAAACCGGTATGCGGATTGTTAGGCGGACACGACAAAAATTAAACATAATCGAGCTTATCAGAAAGAAACATTTGCGAACAATATCCATTTATATGGAAGTTTGCATGGATTGTCAGGTGAATATCATTCAACCTTATGCGTGGTATTTGCCAGCAAAGTAGTTGTTTTTCGCCTGTGGTCTACCAATTGTTTTTCAATTTATATTGAATCCTTGGTGGAGACGACTTTGTGTACTTTATGCACTGCATTTCTTATCAGACCCTTTATGCTGTAAAAAAATATCACCCTAACCTTCCGAAGAATTGCTCATTTGGTGTAGTTTTCCAAATAGTATAACATATTCAATGTTTTACTTTAGATGAAAAGACATTTTAGTGCCAAAGTATTTTATTTTGAAATTATTTCTATAATCAGAGTGGCGCTTCGATATGCGTTGAGGTTTTGCGTAGTGATAACCCACCTTTAGACTAAGATAGAAAGCGTCGCGACTCGATATGAGTTAGAATGTGATGGGTAGTAAACGCTGTTTACCATGGGCTGCATCTGTTCGGCAGTATGTTACCTCGTTTGCTGTGCATCGTTTCGCATTCGCATGACTGTTTCTGTGCAGGAATTTTCCCTAATGCCCTGAAATTTTCTGTTGTCATACCCGTGTTGAAAAAAGGAAGCACTGATGATGTAAATAACTTTCGTCCAATATCTATTGTTCCAATAATTGGCAAGATCATTGAAATCATCGTCAAAAAATAACTATAACTTCATGGAAATGCACTCTCTGTTTTGTCCAGGTCAATATGGTTTTAGAAAAAAGATATCCACAACAAAAGCTCTTCTCCAAGTAGTGTCGGACATTGTCGAGGTCCTTGAGGAAGGTAAACACTCACAACTTGAGTTGTGTGATCTTTCCAAGGCCTTCGACTGTGTCTCACATTTCCTTTTGGAAAAACTACACTGCTATGGCATCACGGGCTTAGCTCTCAATTTTTTCGAATCTTACCTCAGTGAACGTTCTCAATGTGTCAGACCAAATGGTGTTCTATCAAATAGTAAGACAGTAAATCACGGTGTTCACCAAGGCTCGGTTCTGGGCCCCCTCCTGTTTTTAATCTACCTAAATGATTTATATTTCTCCATTCTTCCAACGAGAAGCGTTTTTTTTGCAGATGATACAACATTTATTTGTCAGAGTAATGATGTTGGCAATCTGTCCACGTTATCTAATAATATAATGGATCTAGCCAAAACCTGGTTTACTAGTAATAAACTTCAACTCAATTTGGAAAAGAATCAATCCATTCTCATATATATCGTCCAAATCAAATCTCACTCGAGGTAGCTGTGTGAAATTACTTGGCATGCAACTTGACGATAGACTCAACTGGGGCCCTCATATCGCAGCATTAGCGAAGAAACTGTCTAGTATTACCTTTCGACGTTTTAAAAATATCGTCAGTATTAACTTACTCAAATCATGTTATTTTGGTTTGTTCCATAGTCATCTGCCCTATGGTATTCTTCTATGGGGTGAATCGTGCCACTCTCTTAAGGCTTTCATTCTTCAAAAGAGAGTGATCAGAGTAATGGCGGGAGCTCACTATCGTGAACATTGTCGTCCTCTCTTCATCAGTTATCAAATAATGCCACTTCCTACTCTATTTATTTTCTCATGTTCACTTGAAATTCATGAAACTAAACATAAATACTCGACTCAATCCGATGTCCATGGCTACACCACTCGCCATGCTGATCTAATTTCTACTCCTCGGTTCAGGCTTCAAATGTCACAAAATAACTCTCTGAACCTTCATTTGTACAACACATTACCTTCTAGGATAAGGAGTCTAGGTTTCTTTCAATTCAAGACTTTTCTACTGAAACATTGTCTTTATAGTGTCAATGAGTATCTTGATTTAAATAAAAATGATTTTGAATGTATATGATGGACACTCCTCACCTGAATGTTTTTATCCAGATAATTAATGTTATATTTATGTTCTTTACTCTGTGTATTTACATTATATATATATATATATATATTTTTATAATATATATATATATATATATATATATATATATATATATCCCTTCTGTTCTGTTCTGACGTTCTACTATTACTTATGTATATTGTAGAGAAATGAATACTTCTACTCCTACTTCTCATTCTTGTTCTTGTACATATACTATGGGTGTTTGTTCTTTGGACTTGAGTGTAGTCTAGTAATTTTGACTTATTATATTGTAGATAATAACGAACGACTTCGCATTTGATGTTGGAAATACTCATTATGCCGTACCAATATATACTCCTGCCAGACAATAAAGAGACTCATTAAAAATGTTAATCCGATAACATTATCATGGCCCATTGTTCGAGGTGTTTAATTCGATAGAAAAAGTACAGATCTGAAAATACGTAAATTATCTCCTATATTACATTTTAATGCGCGTATTGGAATGTTTTCACGTAATTTGATAGTTATGACTGATTTAATTGATTTTCAACCTTTTTATATTAGGTTTGGATCATGTTATGAACCAATTTGCTAAAATAATCAAGAAAGGCCGTCAATTAAACTTATCATCCCGTGTGAAAATTTCATTGTATCGAGTACCTACGTCCTTGCTTTTGGTCGGTCGATCGCTTAGCCTTATCAGTAATGAATAATAATGAGTCTCTCCGATTATATGCGGGATTGCGCCGGGACAGTCGTACTCTACCCTGCAGGCTCGTCTGGCCCATCGTATGTCATCTGATAATAAAACAGGTCCGGGAGATCTCTATTGATCTGCTACACAATCCTCCTAGACTTTTTGATTTACCATGTCCTAAGCATGATTCCTGAATAGGGTCATTTCGAGGCCCTCATAGCAAGCAACGGCAGTACGTTACCACCCTACAGTGCTGGAGGTTCATCTGGATGACCCTTATCGTTTCTTCGATACCCTAAAAAGTTATTTTCCGATCATGTAGTATGCTCGGAATGGCATCTTCACCACTGCCCCGAAAGGAACATCATCAACTGTCCTCATTTCCTCTCGGTATTTCCGGTCATTTGTACCCAGTCCAGGCCTGTGGCTAAGGCTGATCACTTCGATATTCCACCCTGTTTTCCGGAGGCTCCGTAGCGGGGCACCGTTTTTTTGATACCCCGGTGCCATACATCCGTCGCCACGGCGCTCATAGCTTGCATTCAGGTCCGTCCATACGAATGTCTAAAAACCATTCATTTGCCATGCGGCCGTGGCCCGTTCACCAAAAATTACGTGAATGTTTTTTTCAGGGTTGTAAAAAATCCTTTATTTACAGAGGGTGGGACTCGCTCTGAGTTCCAGGTTCCTATTATCCCCGTTTCTCCGGGTTACTCACTAAAAATCTCACCCAGTAGGCTAGACTGGTTCGTACCTCCGAACGACACTTGTGCCCTTTAACCCATTGTATCTGGCCTGCTTATTTCCTTCTACAGCACCCATTCCAGTAGTTTTGTACCCTGCACAAGTTTGAACAGGTCCTTCGCTGAGACTGAGTCTCGGTTCACCAATTGGTTGCCCACAGTTGTACAGTATGTGTGATACTGTTTCTGGTTCCTTGCCGCACAGTCTGCATGTTAGGTCGCCATTGAAAAGTCCCATTTTGTTAAGGTGCACTTTTACAGGCACATTAGCCCAGTTTAGGGTTAACAGGTCTGCTTTTCCGACACGGGCCTTTGATGTCTGTTTCCTGGAATGTCTTTCCAGTATTGTTTGTATTTTACCTGGATCCAGTCTTGTACTGACGCTCGTACTGTACGTTCCGTTACCCCAAGGGTCTGTCCTGGCCCTGGTTCGTTTTCCGATCCTTTTCTGGCAAATTCGTCGGCTTTTTCATACCCTGCAAATTATGTCCTGGCACGCACGCACGTGAAGGTTGGTCTGCAAGAGGCATGAATAGGTTTTATAAGAGAATGGAAATAATCCGACTACTTTGGCGCGAGCCATTGTAAGCCGCACAGGGAACCAAAATCCTCTATAAACATAATTAGACGACGGTAACAGTACCACCTATATCACGTGCAACGTGTGCCAATGTTACTTCCTCATAACTCAAAACATGTCTAATTTTGGCAAAAGAGTATGCAGGAAGATAGGAAAGACCCAGACTTCATAGACAAAATTTTATGGACAGATGGAAAAACATCCAAAAAAGGTTCATGAACATAAACAATATTCGTAATTATGCATTTGGAAACCCACACACAATGCGAGATCAAAAGTCCTAGTATCGCTTCAAAGTAAATCTGTAGAACGGCATCTTGAACAGTCAAATAATTGGCCCCTTTGAATCACTCAACACTAAACGGGTAAATTTATGACGATTCTTTAGAAGACGCAGGGCAGCGTGGTTCCAAAATGACGGCTGTCATTACGCACGAGTAATGAAGTGATAAATTATTTGTACCAAACTTATCCACGCTGATGGAGCGGCCATCTTGATCCTATTATGTGGCCTCCTCGTTATCTGAATTTGAATCTACTAGATTTTTTTTGTACTGCAGTTGCATGAAGAAGGAGGTCTATGCAAAACCAATGGGTATTGTAAATGAATTGAGTGCAAGACGGATAGAAAGATCATTTGCATTCGACGGACAGGCAATTTGAACACATTATTTGATTCTCATTCATGTTTTGTTTAGTTTAAAAAAAATACATGTCAAGTGTTTCCATTCGAATTCTCAAATATTGAAACAATTCCAGAATGTGCGCCTTTAGAAGTACAAAAGCAATTTGTTTTTTTTGCAAACTAACATAGAAAATGACCCTACATGACCATTCTTTCAAAACTTACTAGGTTGCGTGGTATTTTTTACGGTAGGAAGATTCTAATTTATCTAATCAAAAAATTCTCATAATTTTTTTTTTTTACATAGTTATTGCACTATTTATTTTATTTTGAACTGTGATCACTAGGAAATATGGAATGATTTAATTGCATAGGTTGACAGTGTATGACTTTAATTTTTAAACACTTTCGACCTACGTAAACTTATTCAAGATAAATGTATTGAAATTCGAAATGTCGGCAGGAAAATATCATTACATACTCCTTTAACATATCTGATAGAAGAATGATTTCTATCAATATAATAATTTCTACATGAAGAGGATTCGCCTTTCATAGTGTATGGTTTCCATAATACCAAATCAATATGCGACCATCATCCAATAATGAGCAGCCAATTGAACACGAACTTGACCTTCCTTTTAACACTTTACGTCACATAGAATTAGCGTTTGACATTATTGGGAGTTTGGAACTAACAAAGGTTCTCATTTAATCGATCGAACGGTAATTCTAGTTGAATACAAGTTTTTGAACGATATCATTGACCCCCTGGTTTGAAATCTGAATTCGTTGAATTCATTGGTTTCTAGTCTAGTGGGAATTTGAAGTATAAATCAGAAGTGACGGAATGTCGAATTTCAAATTAATGATTATTCTATTCAGGTTTTGTTTGTTTTGGTTCTATCATGTGTAAAGAACTGAGTGCAAAATGATGCAATTGTACATAGATCTTTTATGTCATTATCTCATTGTACAGAATATCGCTTATTACTCCTCAAAAACAGCTTTAGAGCTGTCTGGAACTTCAAAATGTATATGGACTAGTTGAAAATAACTATGAATTTGAAATAAACTTTGTAGAAAAGATATTCCTGCAACTTCAAGGACTATCCTTTCTACAAAGTTTATTTCAAATTCATAGTTATTATATATATATATATATATATATATATATATATATATTTATATATATATATATATATAAATATATATATATATATACATATATATATATATATATATATATATTTATATATAATATATATATATATATATAAATTGGAAGGAATTTAATGGACATAGCCCTCAGAGGAAAGTGCTAACCGTAGACACGTGTTTTGGGCTCTCGGCCCTCATCAGTACGGTGAAGAAGTGCAAGGATGAACAACACTTGGTAGAAAACTACAAATCAACGGAGTCAACAAACAGAAGCCAGCCGCTCATTTGTGATTTCTCTGAGGGCTATGTCCATTAAATTCCTTCCATTTTGTTTTTAACAGTCTCCTCGATATTACTCTCTTTCATATTTATATTCCTGGACTCGGATGTCACGCAGGTAGCTATAGCTGCCTCCGTGGTGACGTTGGTTGTTGCCCTGGAATTCAGGGTCTGCTGACCGAAATCACAAATGAGCGGCTGGCTTCTGTTTGTTGACTCCGTTGATTTGTAGTTTTCTACCAAGTGTTGTTCATCCTTGCACTTCTCCACCGTACTGATGGGGGCCGAGAGCCCGAAACACGTGTCTACGGTTAGCACTTTTCTCTGAGGGCTATGTCCATTAAATTCCTTCCATTTTGTTTTTAACAGTCCCCTCGATATTACTCTCTTTCATATTTATATTCCTGGACTCGGATGTCACGCAGGTAGCTATAGCTGCCTCCACGGTGACGTTGGTTGTTGCCCTGGAATTCAGGGTCTGCTGACCGAAATCACAAATGAGCAGCTGGCTTCTGTTTGTTGACTCCGTTGATTTGTAGTTTTCTACCAAGTGTTGTTCATCCTTGCACTTCTCCACCGTACTGATGAGGGCCGAGAGCCCGAAACATGTGTCTACGGTTAGCACTTTTCTCTGAGGGCTATGTCCATTGAATTCCTTCCATTTTGTTTTTGACAGTCCCCTCGATATTACTCTCTTTCATATTTATATTCCTGGACTCGGATGTCACGCAGGTAGCTATAGCTGCCTCCGTGGTGACGTTGGTTGTTGCCCTGGAATTCAGGGTCTGCTGACCGAGATCACAAATGAGCGGCTGGCTTCTGTTTGTTGACTCCGTTGATTTGTAGTTTTCTACCAAGTGTTGTTCATCCTTGCACTTCTCCACCGTACTGATGAGGGCCGAGAGCCCGAAACACGTGTTTACGGTTAGCACTTTTCTCTGAGGGTTATGTCCATTGAATTCCTCCCATTTTGTTTTTAACAGTCCCCTCGATATTACTCTCTTTCATATTTATATTCCTGGACTCGGATGTCACGCAGGTAGCTATAGCTGCATCCGTGGTGACGTTGGTTGTTGCCCTGGAATTCAGAGTCTGCTGACCGAAATCACAAATGAGCGGCTGGCTTCTGTTTGTTGACTCCGTTGATTTGTAGTTTTCTACCAAGTGTTGTTCATCCTTGCACTTCTCCACCGTACTGATGAGGGCCGAGAGCCCGAAACACGTGTCTACGGTTAGCTTTTTTCTCTGAGGGCTATGTCCATTAAATTCCTTCCATTTTTTTTTCAACAATCCCCTCGATATTACTCTCTATCGTATTTATATATATATATATATATATATATATATATATATATATATATATATATTATATATATATATATATTATATATATATATATATATATATATATATATATATGTTCGGATAGGTTTTCGTAGTCATGATTATTATGAATATTGAAAGTTCGGATTAAACCGCATCTAGAAATTTGGTAATTATGACGTTTCGGCCATTTTCAAGAAAAGTGGAAAAAAATATAAGTGGTTGATAAGAGTAAAAGAGAAAAGTAATTTCCAAGCCAACGTGTTCGAGGAAACAGAGCAGGTTGAAATTTCCGAGGTACCCCCCTTCTGTGGGACATAGTTGTAGATGAACTGCTAATTTCTCTGAATAACCAAGGGTAATACTCTCAAGGGTATGCAGATGACTTGGTCATCCTCATCAAAGGAAAGAATACTCGAACAACCTCAGAGCTAATGCAAAATGCACTGAGGACAGTAGAGGGATAGTGTAACAGAGAGGCCTAAGGGCAAATCCGAACAAAACAACACTAATTCCCTTCACCTGGAGAAGAAACATGGGAGATCTCATACCTTTCAGACTATTCGCTGAAACATCACAAGTAGTAGAGCAGGTGAAATATCTAGGGCTGATTCTTGACAAGAAACTGAGCTGGAACCCGCATCTTCATCATGTAACCGATAAAAGCAAGATAACCTTCATGATGTGCAGGAGAGCTTTTGGAAAAACCTGGGAGCTCAAACCGAAAGCCATGCACTGGCTTTACACAGCGGTAATAAGAGTAATTTATGGCTCACTCTTATGGTGGCCAAAAACAAATCAAAGACAGGCAAAAACCAACCTTGGGAAAATCCAGAGGCTTGCCTGTCTTTGTATCACGGGTGCAATGAATAGCACTCCAACAGCTGCAATGGAAATCATCCTAAACCTCGGACCCCTTGACTTACATGTCATTGGAGAAACCAGGATGAGTGCATACAGACTGAAACAAACAAAAAACTGGAGAATCCGAACAACTGGACATACCAGAATCACTCATGTAATCAACATCGAAGAACTCGAAATGATTTCAGACTACATGCAACCCCTATACTCATTCGAAAAACCATTCGGAACACGAATTGACAGATCTGGATGGGCCCCGAGTATAGAATTACAATCAACTGCGGAGATAGTCTGGTATACAGACGGTTCAAAGACAGTTGAAGGAACGGGAGCAGGAATACATGGGGTAAGGCCAAAAAGGGATTACATAATACCACTTGGCAAATGCTCCACGATATTCCAAGCTGAAACACATGCTTTTATGGTATGCATTTAGAAGAATCTAGAAAGTGGTTATAGGAAAAAACACATCTACATTCTATCTGACTGTCAAAGTGCTATCAAAGCACCCAACTCCATACAGATAAAGTCTCAACTGGTCTGGGACTACCTCCAGAACCTCATCGAGCTGGCAAAACACAACAAGGTCACCTTGATGTGGGTGCCAGGTCATAGAGGCATTGAAGGCAACGTAAAAGCGGACCAGCAAGCTAGACAAGCATCTGAGACGCTATTCACAGGGCCAGAACCTGTACATGGGATTAGCAGAAACCGATGCAGGACCCTGATCGACGAGTGGATGGAAAGAAGACATCAACAATATTGGGATCAAACTGTCGGGCATATTCACAGCAAAGTCATGGTAGGGCATCCAAACCGGACCCTGACGGCTGACTTTCTGAACCAGAACAGAACGAAGGCACGTATAATAATAGGTTTGTTGACTAGACACTGCGGCCTAAGAAAACACCTAAACACCATGGGAGTATGCATGGGAAGCGGCTATGTAATGAAGAGGAGGAAACAGCCTCTCATATTATCTTCGACTGTGACGCCCTAAATAGTAGGCGACACAAAACCTTTGGAGAGATCAGCCCGGAAACAGGCATGAATCCGAAGAACCTTACCTAAACCTGATTGAAGGCACAAACCTGTTTGAATGAGGAACCACTGACGACAGAGTGATACAATAGACCCCAGCTGGTCGCAGTGTCAAGGGAAGCTAAATGCCAACCCTGTCTCTGGCTCGTCAGCTTTCAACCAACCAACCAACCAACCAAGGTCTCAATCTGCCTAAACCTAGGTTGTTGTCACTGAGGTAGGATTGTGATTTCCCCAGAGGTCTCAATCTACCTACTCCTCAGGTGTTGTCACTTAGGATACAAAATGATGTGGTTCAGGATTTTGTAACTCGATACCAAGGTCTGAATCTGCCTACTCCCCCGGTTTCGCCACTGTTTCCTATAAGTTCTCAATCTGCCTTCTCCTTCGAGGGAACTGAAGATCAGAGGGTGGCTGTGGAGTATTTAACCTAGGTGAATTCTGTGGAGCGGAACTATGGGCAGGGCTTGGTTTGGCAGTTAGGCGGAAAAGAAGAGGTTTCCAAGTATTGGGTAGTCAGCGTCCATCATCGCGTTCCTTGAAGCAGCTCGGGCGCTTATCGATCTTAAGGGCTTCACGAATGACTTTCGCTTGCAGTGTTGAGTAGGCAGATTGAGACCCCAGGGAAAATCACATCAGAGACTACAACCTAGGAGTAGACAGATTAAGACCTCGGTTGGAAATCACTTCCCTCTTTCACTCTTATCAATAACTTATATTGTTTCCACATTTTTCGGAAATGGCTCCAAATTGGGAGCCAAAACGTCGAAATTACCAAATTTCTAGACGCGGTTCAACCCGAACTTTCAATATTCATAATATATATATATATATTTATATATATATATATATATTTATATATATATATATATATATATATATATATAAAACTAGGGATATTGGGATAAGCAACAATGAAAAAGTAAACTCTTCGAGGTTTATCCAAGCTTTCGGAAATATTTACTTCCATCATCAGGGAGACTACAATAGATGAAAAAACCAATAGTTATACATATTCAAGTTACAACTTTGTTGAGGTTGCTTCAATGATGTTAAACATATTCATCCAACATAGTGATACAAAAGAAAAAAACGTATATCAAGGAATGAAACGGAGTTCAAAGTTAATACAACCACATTAACGTTGTTTAAAATTATATAAATATAAATGTGTACTCTATGTGGTGTGACGAGTGAAACTGACAGATTAGGAATAAATCCTGCAATTATCTTCAAGCCAATGGCACCTCACGGGTATTACTTGGAAATTGTTACAGTGGTGTCAACTGTTAGATTAGTACCAACTGATGTTACCAGGTGGTAATATTAAAAAGAACTATTATTTGATATTACGTTATTGTCAATTTTGATTGATATCTAAAGACAATAAATAAGAGTAGATCTCACTCAAATGGTTAATATCTGTTTTTTTATTCATTCAATTGTTTTCTTTGGAAATGAAAGCTATTTCTAAGAATTTTCTCTTAGATGTATGTGACTCTGTCGCTAGCACTTTCATCTGGTGGTCAAATTCATTATCATGTTCTGCCAGAGCACATTTTTCAGGATGCAATCTGCAGTCACTTTTATGAGAAATTATTCTTTTCCATAATGATCTTTGCGTTTGACCAATATATTGTTTATTACAACCACGACAAGGAATACTATAAATTACATTTGACATTGAAAGTAATGGACTTTTGTCTTTAACTTCAGAATAAATCGATCTGATTGTTAGAACTGTTTTATATGATATTTTAAATTTTTCAGGATGGTGAAATAATCTGGAGAGTTTAGGAGGGATCCCTCTCATATATGGTGATGAAGTGAAAAGAGGTTGAGTAGGGGTAGTGTTAGTTTCATTGGTGTTTGAGACAATTTTCGAGTTATTACTGTTTAAGGCTAGTACTTCTAAGGCCCGATATTATAATGTCAGTTTAAACTCTTGAGTGACGTCATCGAGTTTAAACCTCAAACCCCACCTCAGGTATGGTTTGAAGGAAGCGAATCGAAATGAAACACCATAAGGCCAAGTGACGATGACATTTATATACATGGAAAATAAAAATCTTATGTGTTTTTATAAAACGACTTTTTCACCACCTTTGGTTTGAACTTGAAGATAAACTGGTTTGAGGTTTTCGGAGTTTAAACTGACATTATAATATCGGGCCTAAGTGAGACTAAGTATTATAAAAAAGGTTATTAAGTAAAGTTTTTGATATGAATTTTCTAAGAAAAGGTTAAAGAAAATGTTTAAATTAAGTTTATGGAATTTAGAGAGAGATTTTCAGTAAGTAGTCTCAATTTCATTTGTTTCACCAAGTTCACTCTCATAGACTGTTTGTGATATGAATGGTAATTCAGGTATCTACCTGAACTGCATGGTTTCCTATAGCAATCTACCTAGAAAACAAGCTACAGTTTTCTGTTGTCCGTATAAGCTTGGTATCAAGAAATAGTACGGAATTTTCCCTGTTCTCAGTTTTAATTGTGAACTGGATATGAGGATCGTAACTACCGAAGGTATCGAGAATCTCATCCACACCATCATTGCTAATATAATATTATCAACATATTTTTTTATGAAGTTCAGATTGAAAGATAAAACTGGAATAATATTGTCTAACAAATCATCCATGACGTACGCTGCTAAAATGGGTGAAATGGAGGCCCCCATTGGGGCATCAAAGGTTTGTTTATAAATTTTATTATTGAAATAAAAATATGTATTATCAGAAAGGAGAGTCAACAATTCCAAAAATGTCTCTTCGTTAATGCTACAATAATTACTAATACGATCCCAATTTTCGTGTATTGCTCTTATACAAGCATGCAAATAAACATTGCTAAAAAGAGAGGCGACATCTAAACTTGACAGAACATAATTGTCTGGAAGTGTTGAATTATTAAATTCATTAGTGACTTCAA